>JAUOBX010108276.1:0-12745 GCA_032360705.1 Eupentacta quinquesemita
TCAAGGTCATCCGAGGTCAACCAGACATGGTTTGTGCAATTTTTCGAATCATGGAAAGTCAATATCAATAATTATCCAGGGGATACACACATGGGCGGTTTAACTCCTACACATGTCTAGTTTTTGAATGCTAATGCTCACAATTATTAAACACCGCTTTTATGGATGTGAATACTAAGTGCATAGAGACGAATCTAAAGCGTTAGAAAGTTCTTGAATGTTGACGCTTTCTCTTGTCCTTTGTATTATCGTATATCAGAGTGACCCACGGATCACATGTTACTCTGCCTAAAATCGAGAGAGCAGCTTTTTTTTGCTAACTTATAATGATGATAGTAATGAGTTGGACTTTTATAGCGCCTTATATGTGGGATATCTAAGCGCTGCATAATCATTACCTCTGATCATTGGTCACCGGTAACTTTTAAACTCGCACATTTCAGTGCACAATTCGAGCTTGTTTCGCATTCGGTACACATATTTGTATGTTACTTTGTTGTGCTCCCGGGGGAACTTCCCAAGGGTGCAGCCACATACAGCACAACGTAATTCAAGTTACTTAGCGGGCTACGCTTGGGTAGAGCGAGTCAATTGAGATAAAGTACCTTGCCCATGGATACAACGTGGACTCGAACCCATAACCTCTGGATTACGAGCTCGACGAATTAGCCAACCAGGCCACCACGCTCTCAAATCATATTGATACCTCCTCAACCAACATTGTGCTCCATGGCGCGTGCAACCGCGGTGAAATCACAATCAGGAATACCCGGAATATTATATTGTTGTGACTATGGTCGGGGAGAGTAAAACGAGTATCGAAGGAAATTAAATTAATCTCTGATAATTTATCTCACATGTGTTTTGGTCGCAATTGCAGTACACTGCCCCGCTCCAATGACAAAACAAGAACACAACGATGCGAAGTGATTACTTGCCTTATCTGAAAAACTTTTAAAACACAACAGGAAATCCTGTGGGCCTACTCACAATTACAGTGACATTGCTCCGGACTAAATAACAATAGTGAATGTGTTCTCTGTATGTCTAATCTACATAGCATATATGAAGTCTCTGCCTCTTTTCGTTCACTAGTTATTGTCGTTAACAGGTTTTCAGACTTTCACCTCAGTTGATCCCAGATGACATTGGACAGGCCACTAAACAATCATAGGGATCATATACTATATATAGCCAATCTACATACCAAGTAGCCTATGAATTCCATGCCCATTTTTGTTCACTCTTTATCGTGTATACCAGGCTTCTCAAGTTGACTTTGACCTCCGTGGACCCTCAGATGACCTTGGACGGAAACCAAAAATGATTGGGAGCATGTACTCCATATAGTCAACCTACACACATAAGTAAGAATTAGTATCTGCCTCTTTTCGTGCACTAGTTATCGTGTTTACAAGGTTTCAGGACGTTGACCTCTGTTGACCCCAGATGACCGTGGAGCGAACTTCCCCGGAATAGGGACCATGTACTCCATATGACCAACCCACATAGGTACGAAGACTCTTTACCTTTTCGTTTACCAGCTATCCTGCATACAAGGTTTTAAGACTTTGTTCTTTGTTGACCCCAGATGACCTTGGTCCAAGCTCCAAAACAATATTGCTTATGTATGTACTCCATATGGCCTATCTACGTACCAAGTATGAAGTCTCTGCACCTTTCCGTTCACTATAGCTATCGTGTTTAGGTTTTGAGACTTTGACCTATGTTGATTCCAGATTTGCTTGGACTGAACCCCAAGCCATGGGGACCACACACACACACACACACACACACACGCACACACACACACACACACGCACACATACACACACACACACACGTCCACACCATCGCATAGATTCATTTTGCCTCCGGCACAGAATCTAGCAAATCCTCTCTTCCTCACATTATTCTCCATTGAACTTTTCACAGGATCCAAGAATTATCCAGTTTCTCCAATTGGTATTTAGTGGGTGTGGTCACAGGCGAATGTCGTTGGGTTATGTTCTCTCCAACAGATTAGTCCGGTGGCCACCAGAGTGAACCTTGCACCAAAAGGACATTTTTATTTTATTGATATTGGTCGATACGGTGCCCGAGAAGAGAAAAATCGCTGTTGGCACTGTGGAAATGTTGAGCAATTTTTTCATGAGCATAAAGAAAATGGCCGCTGAAATTGACCACATTGGCTAATGGTTGTGCTCTGAAAATAAGGTTTGAATAATTTTGTGAGAGGATGTCAGTACTTTCTGAATTTGTGAAATACTCAAGAATTAGGGTAAGATGGGAACAGAGGGCGCTCTTCGATCAATATTGCGCACATTTAGTAAAGATTTCGCTCTCACAGTGGTTCCTGATCAATTTTCGGAGTGACTTCTAGTACCTTCGAAGACATTGAATGATACGATACTACTGCAGCAACTTGAATTTACAAAATAGTCATGAAATGAGTGAAATACATTTAGAGGGCGCTGTTCGACCATTTTTTTCATGCAGACTAAATAACTGGACGCTGTTCTGATGTTTTTGACACTTAGCTATAAAACAAATTCGAATGTGAGTGTCTGTTCACAATGTTATTCATACCGAAGCATTTTAGATGCATCCCGAATACAGTGCTGAGCAGATGTAAGAATGCTCGAGGTCCTCAATACCGCAGTAACAGTAGCCCTATATTGAATGTCGATTCATATTGAATTAGGTTCCGCCTTCAAATGTTCAATGAATTTCCTATCCACGCCTATCCCCACTTCGCCGCTTATAGCTTTTGCTCGAATATCGAACACGTATCATAATCACGTAGTAAATCTTTAACAGATTCACAACAAATGCCTGGAGGCCACACATCCTCATCCACCCACTTCTTCCGATCACCAGCCCTCCTGGCTTCCTCTGAGCAAGCAATCGGGCCTGAGCTGGCCCAACCCCTCCCAAGTCCCAGAGGTAACTCCGCAGCTGCAGCAACTAAAGGCTACGTTGCCGCACCTCGGGCGAATTCGATTCACCCTGTATCGTGCTGACATGACGCGATGGACTGGATAGTGTTTAGGGGGATAGATACAAACAAATAATAATAAACTTACCAGGTTCGTTGCGCAAGATCACGTAGCGACGAAGTCGGTTCAGCATAGGAAACACTATATGAACGTCCATTTAATTAAATATATATTCCGTGTAACGATGGGTCCACACAGCGTGTACAACTACAATGTACAGGTTCCATCGGAAGAGAATACGAGAACTTCCAAGATAATATAAATGTACCGGCGCAGAAACGCGTAAGACTATAATACGAATAATAATGTTTATTCCGAGTGCAAAAGAATATACAGTTGATCGAAGGTAAATATGATCCACGGAAATCGATAGATGGACGCCAAAAATCCGTAAGGATACGGCGGATTCGTTATGGCGTGTCCATCGGTCGGTCGTCGAAAGAGAAGTCGTACACGTCACTAAAACAATCCTTGGTGACATGAAATAACTACAGTCTGGTGAGGGCGCTCGATAACGAGATCAGGTAATCAGGGCGTCTATGGATGCGTCCAGGTGTTTCATGGTTGAGCATAGCGAGTGTCCCTTTGAGGAGTTACCCAACCATGGGGCGATTACCACTCACATGTTTAGAACAATAGCGATCGTTGGCGCTTTGAATTCACGTGTCTAGTTTTGTTATTCGTGAAGTTGATTTGTGACGGAGGGAGTAAACAAAACCCGTCCGTGAGCCAAAAAAATCGCGACTCTGTGGGCCTCTTGTTAAGGACATATGGGTTGTTTACCTACTGCTACATACAGTGTGCCGTCCAAATTTTAACTTTCCATCCAATATTCTAATTGAATGATCGGTACTTTGAAACATAATAGGATTGTTCCATCCATATTTGCCAAATACATGGAAATACATACATGGAAATACATTTATATAGGCCTGAAACTGTGATTTCGTATGATCGTCGTTCTCACAGAAATCGTAGATTGTGTTTCTCTTCTGAACTTGAATGACCTCATTCCTTCGCGAGGAAAAAAAGTACATTGCGGGTACGAGCAAGCGTTTCCCAAATGATGAGAACACTAAATTGGCAAAGCCTCGAAGACCGCAGAAGAGCCCACAACCTCACATGCTTGTATAAAATCCACCATGCCACCTTAGACATCTCCAAGTCGTACATCCCGCCGAAGATTGACAGAGCGAGAAGAGGGCATAATATAATGAGCAATTCCAAATCCACACAACGCACACTGCACATTTTGCAAATGCCTTCTTCTCGAGAACTATCATTGATTGGAACAACCTGTCACAGGATTGTATAAACAGGACATCCATAGATGCATTCACCAGGAGTATCGCTGCCCTATAGTTATTTTTACTGACTGACCACCGTGCATCTCCTGTTAAAATTCCCTTGTGGAGTCCTATGGAGGTTAAAACACCAAGTACCTGTTTAAAACAACTTTTTGGAAAATAGGCCAGAATCACATTCTCACTCATCAAATCATAATTTGAGCTATTGAGCAACACTGTTCATATTCAAAACATCAGGCGCATTGTTTGTTCTGATTCTAAACACACCGACTGACTTGCGGGACCGATCGACTTGCAGTACAATACTACATAAGAGGTGCTATGATCTACAACATTTAGAAGAGGCATTGCAAGAATCCCAATGTTAACCGAACGATGAGAGATTGTTATCATAACTGCAGAATTTGTGGAAACATTTACCAGAGACTTCAGTAGCATTCCACAATATGGTCAATCAATTCGATGAGTGTGCACAAACAAACCATTACCCATCGATGTACCCACCCAAACCCCCTCTCATGGGGAAAAACACTCGATACTTACCACTGGTTTCGATGACATTCGTAGATACAGAGCCGTTGACCATTATCTTTGGAAATATCTTGATCCCGTTGATAATGTGATCCCCTGACAATCTCACAGAGTCGACTAGTAGCTGCTCGGCCTCTGACATAGAGCTGTTAATGACATCAAGGGACTCCTACAAATAACACATTGCATGCTAATTAGCATATATTTTATTCACATTAGTTGGCGTACATATCATAGTCACCATATATCCTCAACTGCATCACCACAGCATCTACCATTCAAGAGATATTAGAGTATCTTTGGGAGAAAAAGTTCCCAGCAGTACTCCGGCGAGTATTCGATCCCCATCATGCCCCTCTGGACAAAAATTCCAGAACAAGGGCTTTTCATGGTGATCAGATATCGCACTGCTAGTACGAACAGAGGGACTGTCACAGTGGAGGAGTGATGGAGCAGTATCAGTGACGTTTGGCATACAAAGGTTCCAGCTTGTCCCGAGTTTGATTCTCCCCAGGGAAGACTGAACTTACAGGAGACAGGCAGGGTAATGGTGTACAATTCATGATAAAGTCCGGCCCTTACATAGGTAACTTGACGAACACATAGTCCACAACTGTGTCATGCCATCGTGTCTCTCGAAAGACTTCAATAATAAGTACGATCGATATATCAATAATGGTTGCACATGCGTACCAGAGCAAAGTTTTAGAGTACCGAAGTAATGACGTCATGATCAGCTATTGTGGTCCAATAATTTCTTGCACAATCGGTACACCTGTTGTTGCCTACAGTATGAGACGCTGTCATACCGATATTCAGCATTTTGTCTTTACTGCAACTTCTTAAGCCCCCAAAAGTAGGTCATACGTCTGGTGTAAACGTAGCAAGAAAAATATAGCACAACAGCTGATCGTGACGTCACACTTCGGTACTCTATATACCAGGGGTGTGCAACCTTTTTGGGCAGAGGGGCAAATCTGTGATCATCTGGGGGGAGTGGGGCCGCAGTGGGGAAGCTGGGTATACAAGGGTGGCACCTCACCCTGTTGGTGACCAATGTGCCCAACGGAATGTTAATTCAGAATTGAAATGCATGTTCCAAGAATCCAAGTGAAAATACTGATGTTCTCACCTGGAATCCGTCAATGAGAGACCTGTGACTGCTTTTGCTTCACAAGTCTACCAATGTTTGGCAGTATGTTATGGACGTGGCCAGTCTCAAACTGTTCTCGAGATGACTGTCTGTTAGACGAGTGCGATATAACGACTTTGTGTATTTCATCCGGGAGAAGAACTGTTCACACAAGTATGAGGATCCAAATAGTGACATCATCCTCTGTGCGAAGCTGCCAATATTCGGATAATTGTCTTCCGGTAGATATCTTGAATAAAATGTTACCAAGGCATTTCTCTCTGAATGTCCGACCTTCTTCGCTCACTTTTCTCTTCTTACTGTTACTTGATGATCCGAATGCCATGTTTGTACTGTATGTGTGTCCAAAAAGCTGTCAAATGTACCAGCCTACAACTATTGAAGCTAATTAACAATGCAGTTAGCCGCGGTTTCTAACCTGATCACGTTCAAAACCGCGGCTAACTGCATTGTTCATTAGCTTCATTTATATTACATTGATATTCTATACTCAGACCTCAAGTTAAAGTTTGAGTCGAATAACAAGACGCACGGGGGCCGAAAATAGGTCAAATCAAAATTGGTTTGCGGGCCGCACAGAAGAAGGCCGCGGGCCGCATTTGGCCCGCGGGCCGCAGGTTGCACACCTCTGCTATATACCTTAGAGCTTCTTGATATCTGCAAGAAGTAATACAATTGTCGACGACCGAATCAGGTCCATAGTCCACAATTACCGAGTTTTTGCGAAGGCTGAAATTCACCAAAGAGGAATTATAGAAGCTGAATATCACTTATCTTACCATTATTGACAGATGAGACCGCTGCAGTTTCTGACTCTGCACCAAAATAGGATCGGGGACATCGGTCGACTCGTAAAAAATCTCGAACATCTTAACCCAGTTGTTGAAGTCTCTACCACTGATTCCAGCGAATAGGCGCCTGTCTGAAGCTCGAAACGCATACGAGGTACCATTGATAAAATGTCCTGGAATAAATGAAGTTGGGAGATGTTATCGCAACAATTTTCACAATCATGATAGGTGTGGCATATCGTGAGCAACTGCATCTGTAATACAAGCTGCTGGACAGCTCGGACAAACCTGACACTTAGATGACCTTTGACCACTTTATATGTAACATCAGTCGATGATAACACTGGCCAAACATCCTCATCATTCTATTCAACTTGTGGGGGAAGGAGCCTCCTGTTCATATGACTCGCAGAATGACTATTTCGTCTGAAATTCGCCGCATGTGATCTGTGACCTCAATTTTTTGAACACCTTGCATGGACATTGTACCTGGATAATGTTGACCAGCTTCTGCTATCAACTGTTCTGAAAATGAAATATTGGCATAGAAGCATTTTTCCTAATACCACAAACGAGTGAAAATAACCAAAATTTACCTCCCATCTCGAAGTCCTGAACACCTTATTGTACCATCGGTCAATGATAGTTTCGAGCCAACTTTCATGATCAATAAATTGATTCAGCAGCAGACAACATTTCTCATACTATATGGTACCGAAATGACCATTTGACATATTTCTACCAAATTGACACATGACCCATCAGTTGGTCATCTTATCCATCGAAGAGTGTGGGAGTAGTAGCAATCTGAAACAGTTGTTAACACTAGATGACCCATCACTTGGTCATCTTTATCCATCGAAGAGTGTGGGAGGAGTAGCAATCTGAATCAGTTGGGAACACTAGATGACCCATCACTTGGTCATCCTATCTATCGAAGAGTGTGGGAGTAGTAGCAATCTGAATCAGTTGTGAACATTAGATGACTCATCACTTGGTCATCTTTATCCATCGAAGAGTGTGGGAGTAGTAGCAATCTGAATCAGTTGTGAACAGATGACCCATCACTTGGTCATCTTAACCATTAAAGAGTGTGGGAGGAGTAGCAATCTGAATCAGTTGTGAACACTAGATGACCCATCACTTGGTCATCTTTATCCATCGAAGAGTGTGGGAGGAGTAGCAATCTGAATCAGTTGTGAAGAGATGACCCATCACTTGGTCATCTTTATCCATCAAAGAGTGCAGGGGGGGAATTTCCCCCCCTTCCAGAAATCTTGGGGGGGATTTCAAGTTTTTGAGGGGGACTTCACAATTTGAGAGAGAATCGGGATCGCAAAAAACTTCTTTGACAATAATTGATTTTGTACTAGTTCTATGCACTAGCAAATGACAGTTGCGCATCAGCAGTACTGTGACCCAAAAAAACAGAAAAGTGGGAAGATAAAAAAAATGGGGAAGGGGGAAAATCCCCCCAACTTTTTTCCCACAAAATGCTGCTTAGCGCCAACACTGGCTTGATGTAGTGCCCCAAATGTTGGTTGGGAGCGCATCCTATATCCTTGGGCCATAGCAAGAGAAGGATCTGTATGGAAATCTTTTTGCCCATGGTACACAGAACATCACTGATGGAGTGATGTTTGATCAATGATTTCTTCGGCAAATGAGCTGTTACAGGGTCAGCTGAGAGCATTCTCAGCATAAGAAAAGCTCTGTATCTGAGGCATACATGGGCAGAGTATTATTAGACAATTGAACATTGGATGAAGGAACAAACCTGTGTGATTTAGGGCCTTGAACGTAAACTCTGTGTAATCAAACATGAAGAGTTCAAAGGTGTTGTTTGGGTAGCCCGATGACAGGGTCAGTAGCACCCCATCCTGACAATTTGGGGTCTTGATCGCACGCCATGAGTTTATGTTCTCTCGGTTGATTACCTGGAATTGTGCGAACCGAAATCCTGAGAATTGAACAAAATCAGAATGAATGTTAAGAATCAGAATTTTGTTAGCTTTTTTTTAATGTATCCATTGGCATATATCAGTCCTCTTCACAATGTGTAATCATCAGTGATGGATATAACTTAGTGAATTTGAAGCAATGTCATCAGCCCTTTTTTGCTGTATGAACAGCTCATAGCCATCTACTGACAATTCAAAGCTTGCAAGAACAGTGTAGTGCTAACTGCTAAGTATAAAGGTGATTGTCATCAGAGCTATTAAGGAATAACTCAATGTGCCAGTCCAAACCAGACATTTGTATGAATTTGTGTTACACATTTAAAGGCCTCCAAGAATGATGCCATGTATTTTGCACAATACAACTATTCCATGTTTGTCCATCTACTGATCATCGAAAACAAATTCATACAGATCATCTATCCAGACCTTGTCATAGTTCAGTGTTTATAAACCAAAAATATATATGAGAAAATAAGAAAAGTATATATGTCACCACTTTCCAATTCCTCCCCCAAATAAACCTGGTCTATACCAACAATAATGGGGTTTGTGTACACTCCATAAGAAGTAAAACACACAACACAATTCCTAGACTTGAGCTCAGAGTTTCTTTGATCTAACCAAATGCAAACAAAGGTCATGTACTCACGAGGGATGGACCAATCGGCATGCATCATTGGTCTTGAATGGTGTTTTTACTGGGCAGTAATTCTGTTATCAGGCCAGCTTGGGGCACTACAATTGTGTGGGCTACAAAACCCAATCTTATGTTATATAAAGTTTTGAACACTAGTATTACAAAAATTTCAGTCATTTTCGCCATGTAGGTTTTTTCTGAACAAAGCCAATTATTTAATGCTCAAAGTCGAGGTCTTCAATGCTTTTTCAATTTAGACGCTGTTCTATCTGCATGTTTGAACACTGACGTGTAAGTATAGGCTTAATAAATCCTGGGAACATGGCACAAAGTGGACAGGGTACATGATAGGTGCATGGTGGGGAGACTCTGCTCACACCAGGTGATCACAGCAGAATGGGCAGAGATGCACTAACATTTTAACTTTAATTTCTCTTACAAGTCCTGATTTTATTTGGTTTAATCTTTCGTCATGCAGAATGATAAAACAATGCCTGCTTACCAGTCCACCGGAGAATGTTGGCTTGACTTCTATTGACAGCCGTCAGAATGAGGAAATTGTGAAACCCAAGGGAGAATTCCTTCACTTGAACACAGCCAGATGGGAACAGCCTGTGGAGACAATGTAGATGACATACTCCTGTCGAATGGGGTTTTTCTCGATGGATCTTTCAACACTCTTGCAATTCCAGGACACTGGATTTCCCCCTTTCACACCATTGATGGAGGATTGGAAAGTGGTCTCATTCTCAGAATCTGATGCTAGGGACTCGGTCTCAGACTCGGTTGCTAGTGAATCCGTCTCGGATGTTAGGGACTCGGGCTCTGCCCAAAGGACTCGGAGACACGGTTTGGGTCCTTGTCCGAGTCCTTCACTAATTCATTGAACGCAAGTTCCTTCACCCATAACAATAAGAAAGCACTGTATTGAACATGCTAACACTACTAAGATAACAGCATCGACACTTCCAACACCTTGACAGAGCCTATTCATATTTTTGAGTAGCTCGAGCTATGTAGTACTGATTTATGACTCATGGACTTGACTCGGGACTTGATCACTTCTGTGATGGACTGCACCGAAGAAGAGCTAGTATTGCTCAAAGCTTTTCACCAAAATTATCCGCTGTTTAATTCACACCTCTCTAGCTGAATTCGCTATTTTGTATCTCATCCGAGATCCAGCCTATCACCATGTAGCATTGTTGTTATACAGTACTTGCCTTGTGTCTATATATAATATATATATATACAGTTTGTGGTAACTCCTGCAGTTTATAAACAGGCAAAGTTTGAGGGTTCCCAAAAAGCTATGTTGAAGTGCTACTCCCTAATTTTGGTATATTCACTCTCATTTTTCATAGACGGTGTACACAAACCTAAGTATGAACAACTATCGCGTCTGTATTCATTATATACAGTATGTTATTGAGGTCTTCACGAAACATTTGCTACAGATTCACGGAGTTGTACTTTCATGCCCATTGAATCATAATTAGTGCATTTCTATATTCCCTCTAATTTTTTTGAATGACAACGCGCAAAAACCTCAATATGACATGATGACTATCGCATCAGTATTCATTTTATACAGTATGTTATTGATGCCTTCCTGTAACATTTCCTACAGATTCACAGAGCTTCATTTTCATGACCAGAATCAGAATCAGTGCATTTCTTTAGTTGGGTGTCATGTTTTGTGGAAGTGCAAACTGGGCATTACACAGTATTGGAGATCGGATTAGCTCGGTTGGTAGAGACTTGGACTTGTTATCCTAGGGGTGGGAGTTTAAATCACGGCCGGTGCGACCATTGCCTCATTCCACCCAGGGGTTATTGGGAACCTGTGAGGGAGTCGAGTACAATTGGCGCTGAGCCCAAACTCTCCCGGATTGTGGGAGTGCGTACTATTTCCTATGATCAGGGTAATATATGTATATAAAGCAGTTTGAGCATGTCACTGATGTGGGAAGGTAGTATATAAGAAAGTAGATACTACACTCACTCTATGTAAGGCTTGAACTGCAGCTGCCGTCGGTCGTATTTCCAAACACTGGTTTGGTTCTCCTTCTCAGCAAAGACGATGTAATGCTTGCCCTTCATCTCCATAGCAACCACTGACTGAGCGTAGTGGGTCCTCAACAGCTGGTGAACCTCAAATTGACTCCCTAGGGGCAGAACAACTGAATCTTTATTTGTGATTTTGAATGCTACTGCTTTAGCAAGCCAACCGAGGATCAACATGGCAACCAGGTTATCTCGATCGTGGATGAGATTTATTGATTTAGTGCTAGGATATTGAGGCAGGGGTGTGAGCAATCGAACTGCTGTCAGCATATTTGGTGGACATATTCGGCAGCCCTATTTGGATGTCCCCCGATGGACACGATGACGTGATACACAGCATTTGTGCCCCAGCAAAGAACAGTTTGAAATGCGCACCGAAATGTGTGGGATAGACAAGTCACCCATGATCAGGGGTAATATCTGTGAAGCGCTTCGGGCATGTCATCGACGTGGAAGAGCGCCATATAAGAACGATATATTATTATTATTATGGTCCACAACGTGATCGTCACCATCATCCAGGTCTAATAAAATTGGATGCAAACCTTAGCAAAAATATCAGCCATTACTGGAAACTAAGTGTGCTGATGAGGAGTACCATATGGCCTGTAGGTAAAGGGGTTGGAGTGTCACCCTTCTTCAGGTAGTATAATGGTTCATTGATTTGGACACAATTCTAACCAAGGTCATTGCTTAGTTTGATTCGATCATTCGAAGTAATACCACCATGAGATTCACCTTATCGAGCTCTCTCACATAATATAATTGGGCATGTTGCTGGAAAAATATACCAGTTGTCGATTGAAGAATAAAATGAGTAATTCTGTTCTCAGCCTCACTGATTTTGGCACTCAGCAGTAGATTGGATCAATCATTATCGCGACAATTTCTGGAGAAAGTAGTATAATATAGGTATGTTGCGACATTCGTTTTCTTATTAATAATTGTACGTTAATCAACAATTCAATGTCAATCCAATCGAACAGCAATGAAACAATCACTAACTGCTAAGGACGTTTGCTGATTTCCATATCAAAGCTACACACCACATTTCAGCCCGATTGGACCGAGCACTGTGGACTCGTGCTGTTAACAAGATTTTCCTACTTTGACCGCTGTTGACCTCCGACCTAACCCCAAAACATTAGGGATCTTGTTCTCCTCATGAGGAACACACATACAGAACCAAGTATGAGCTTGATCCCTCCAAGTGGGGTTGAATTACCATGTTACCAGGCCAGGGGTCACATACACACACTGTCATGACTGTATAGAATCCTTCGTCAAAGAATCAACGAG
>JAUOBX010108387.1:0-12743 GCA_032360705.1 Eupentacta quinquesemita
GTCCCGAATTCTGCCGATGTTCAGATGGAGGCCTTGAGTGGATTGAACTCTGCCTCTGTGGACAATGAGCCGCCCGCACTTTTCAAGGCCGAACTGCATCCCAATGTCATCACTGAAGATCTTCACTGTGTTGATCATTGAGTCGATGTCCTGCTCCTTCTTTCCATAGAGTTTCAGGTCATCCATGTACAGTAGATGGTGAACTGTGTGACCAGACTTCAGTGTATAGCCTCGTTGTGACGTCCGTAGGATGTGGCTAAGTGGGTTGAGTGCTACACAGAACAGCAGTGGAGACAGGGCGTCACCTTGGAAGATCCCGCGTCGTATTGGTATCTGAGCCAGATGTTGTCCATTTGCGGTGAGATTGGTAGCCCAGTTGCGCATTGAGCTGCTGATCAGATTGCAGATCTTATCATCTATCTTGTGGAGCTCCATGGCCTCAATTATCCAGGAGTGAGGGACTGAATCATACGCCTTCTGGTAATCTATCCACGCCACGGCTAGGTTGGTGCGGCGAGTTCTGGAATCCTTGCACACAGCCTTATCGATTACCAGTTGGTCCTTGGTGCCCCGACTACCAGGTCTGACGCCTTTCTGTTCTTCAGCGAGCATGTTGTGGCTGTTTAAGTGGGCCATTATTTGGTCAGCAAGGATGCCGGACAGTAACTTCCAGGTGGTGGGCAGACAGGTGATTGGCCTGAAGTTTGCTGGTGCGGTGCCCTTCTTGGGGTCCTTCTGGATGAGGCACGTCCTGCCGTATGTTAGCCAATTCGGTGTGCTGGCGGGGTTGTCCACAAGTTGTTGGAGTTGCTCAGCAATTCTGTGGTGGAGGCTGGTCAGTAATAATAATAATTACTATTATTATTATATTATTATTTTGCAAATCTAGAATCTTCAAATTGCAATCATTTAACTTGATATCACCAATAGAATTTAATAGCGACTCACGTTCCATAAATGGAATGTGTTTTGTTGAAATTCGAATGAGAATATAGAAAATGAAGAATCGTTTTATTACTTCATTAACCTAACCTCTCTTTCCGCACATAAAAAACTTTACCTAATTATATCCAGTGACTTTATATCGGTTTCTCACGTCGATGACACGCTTCAAATATAAAATATTACATCTTTGCAGATAAAGTCAACTGCTTCTGTCACCTTACTAGTAACCCATGTGTTCATATCCTTTATTATAGGCTAAGAGACTGCAACTTATATCTGTGCCGCATTTTACCTTAGTCGAGTTACTGTAGCAGATATGGTTTTTTATGATCCGTACATACGAGTCCAAGAAACAAAGCACGCAACATGAAATAATAATTTCATAATTTATTATAATTTGACGTGTTAAGTGCATGCTCCCTACAAAATAACAAATTGTTTTCGGCAGTATTTGCTGGTCTCATGCACGAAGACGTGGGTATATGCTGCTGCACCAAAATTGTACCTAACAAATTCCGAATCATCACCTGAGAAAAGAGGAATGGTTCGAGATGAATACATTTATCAATAGTATACTTAGACTCGAACCCATAACCCGTAGGATTGAGAGCATGACACTCTACGGACATTAGGCCGTCGAAATCTCGAGTTCCTTGTGACGTATCTACATACTAGCGTTGCTACAAAATTTAGGTATGGTAAAGACATTTTGTTGAGCATTCATGGTTCTTGTTTGACTGGTTGTTTGACTAGAAAGTGGGCTAGAGGTTTTATGTGTAACAACACGATTACATTGTCGGATGGAGACAATGAATGGCGGTATACCACGAAATCTATTTTTTATCACATCATCATTCGAAGTCCAAAGTAGCCGTACATGATCGTGAACTTTCGGTATCATATAGGCCTATATATTACTGACAAACTATCTGCAAATATTTTACAGGACATTTGTGTATTGGGACCGCTATGTATCGGGGATCGTGCGTTGAAGATTTTGATGTCACTGTGCTCTGTGGTGGACACACCAATCGTTTCGAATGATAGGTCTACCCTTGTAACTACAACGATCCAGCTAACTCTAGGACAGTAATTATGTATTATTCTCATAATTTACTTACATATTGGATCAATACAGACCAACCATACCAGGATTTATCGTTAAGTTATTGTCAATAAAAATATAATTTAGATAGTAAAACCAGAATTCCCTGGGTCCATCAAAATCACTGTGTTAACGTTCTATCAGATTTGTGAGATGCACGACGTCGTAACAGTTTATTCTCATAATATATTTAAACTCATGAGTTAGCTTATTATCTTCGAATACCAATCGAATCCTGTGATATAATCACGCAGGATTTCGAGTCTCGACTGTCAATTCGCCGGTGAAAGTCTCACAACTTCGCCTTATCCTATAATTCCATACCCCAGCTATCCATTAACTCAAATACTGGATTTTGATTGGCTAATCGCGTTCACATATCCATCCGTTATTTTTCCGTAGCAGGCAGCTGGTCATAATAAGGAACAATCAACTTGTTTTGTTCAGTCTCGTTGCGTCAATAATCTTTGATTGGAGCGAGTCGATCAGAGGGAGGGTCCCATGCCATCCTTCTTTGAAGTAGACAATCGTAATGTGATAGCTACTACTAATGAAATAACTAGATCGAATTTATATACGTCCTTGGAGTATATCCACTGAACTGTCCCTACTAGTTTTTAATCTCTGGCGGTCGCTGAGCGTTCCTCGTTTTTATTGAAATGCATATTTGGATTGAAAGCAACTCTCCATGCTATATTGTTTATGCTGCAAACGTGTGAGACTTGATGTGGTTGAGTCTCACAATAAACGCAGACTTCTATAATTAAACAGGCATTGGTACAAAATAAATCAGAAACTGCGATGATGGCTTATTATACTAAGAAACTTTCCAATGCAATACAGTATACACATCACCTGCAGTATTTATTCCGCCCTTTACCCGTACAGTAGGCCTACTGCATGTACGCGAAAACGACTGAAAGTTGAATGACACTCCTAAATCGCCCAATCTAATTGAACCGCTAAGACGTCTCATGTTGAATCCTGTTTTTCAAATCACCTTGCCGAAATATGTTCCCCAGTATAGATCGTATTCTGTAGGTAGCAATTTATTTGTCGATTATCCCAAGGCATTTGGAGAGAAAATATACATTTTGGGCATATTTTCTTCTAGGTTGTAAACACGATAACCTGGTTACAGGTTTAGGTCTGGTTGGATGAAGTTAAACTCGATATGCGTCTACATTACAAGAACATGAGCCTTGTTGTCATGGGGTCAACCTGGGAGACATATAAGGCCAATAAATATCGGGGCAAGTGTAGGGATCATGTACTGAACCTCTCTAGAAATTCACATCCATGAAAAAATTCACAAAAAGAGTGCTGATATTACGATTGTACTCTCATTCCTAAATACTGTAAGTGGATAAACAATATTGACTACTTTCATTCTGAATGAAATGAAGTTCAGGCCAAAGGCGGGTCTGATCAATCAAATCGAAACCCAAATAGTTGATTTCATCAGATCGTAAAACACGTCGATATTATTTTCAATACACGGCTTCCGTCGAGGGATATACCATCGTGTATGTAAAATGATGATAAATGCACAGCTCGAAGTTACACAGCCTTCCAATTATCAGTTAGGAGTCAATCGAGTTCTTATCCGTACACTGACTATAGACCAATTACAAACTAACGTTAGGGGGAATGAAAGGTTATTTGGGGTCAACCAAACAAGGCAGTCAATGAGTTACAACGTTTAATGAAACATGCACATGTGTTTCACTACGCCCATATATTCGTAAGTGTTGTAGTCAAGACCGGGTTCTAGACCTAAAAGTGCTGATCTCAATATCACCATCAGCCTCATTACCGAGTCACCCATAAATAGGCCTAGTGTGTGTAAAGCGGATTTAGGAGCCTGGTTTCGATCTCCGATACGTCAACAACACTGTTGTTCCATTCATTGCCATCGATAGTGAAGAAAGTGAGTGAGAAGTTCGACGTATAATCATTTCAATATTTAATATGGTACAGGCATTCATGTCACTTTGCCACTGAGTAACCTGTCACTTAGTATCGTTAGCGGATTATATGAAGGTCACTGAAAACATCGCTCCATTCACTACCATATTGAGAAACATAACGAGAAAACGTTCTACAAAAGCCGTTTCGGTTGTCTTGTTAAGATAATGATTTGTAACTTGCTATGAACTGATTTTACGACCTGTTTTCTCCAAAGTAAACGTAGCATCTTCCAACATTTTCGGTAATCCGCATGGAGGCCACAATTCATGGGCGCAAAATATCCCCAGAGAACTGTGAGCGAATTCGAATTAATCAAATTCCTTACCCTCCTGGGAAATTGTAGACAAAGAACGAACAACTCTGCAGCAATCGCCTCATTTTTCCAATCAAATGTCTTGTTCATGAGCAGGCGACCATTTACACACGTTGTACCTGGGGACCAAGCAGACGAACATTACTGAACTGTAGGGTATTATCATCATTTTTATTCAATAGGGCAGAGGCTATTAGTGGGTATGCAAATCTGAATATTTCGTGTATCACTTTGTCGTTGCAGACAATTCAAGACATTCAATTTGGATAGACATTCGATATAGGACTACTATCAGATTGTGACCGCGATATTGAGGACCATGAACAGTCTTCGATCAAATCCGGGTAACACTGTATTCGAGATGCATCTATGTTACAGAATCAATAACATCGTGAACAGACACATTCGAGTTCGGCATAGCTAAGTATCAAGACAATTCGAGCAGCTTTTCTATGAGTTATTTTTAGTCTGCATGAATAGGAAGAAACACTGGTTGAACAGCGCCCTCTAATCGAAAATGACTGTATTTCATGACTATTCTATAACGTTTTTGACGTTTACCGTAGCCAAATGTGTCTAGAGAATCGATGCAGCATTTTATGACTCATTCATAGCATATACTTGATTGAATAATTTTGATTGAAAAGCGCCCTCCTAACATATGTCACTGTTTTCCATGAAAATTAGTGGCTGAAGTAGTATTTCATCATTCAATGTCTGAAAAATACTGAAAGCATCTCCTTGAATTATTCAGAAACCCTCTGGAGAGCCCAACCCTCACTCGACGTGTACGATATTGACTGGAGAGTGCCCTCTGACACATTCCACCGTATTCCATCACTATTTCGCGAACTCAAGTGGTTATAGTAGTACCGTTAAATAAAGATTTGGATTCCCCAGTTTGGGGCAACTTGGGCAGGTATATGCTAAGGCAAACGAATGGGAAAAAATCAAATTGAATATGATCTTTACAAAGTTCGATTTTGTATACATTACAGGTGCTGTGAATTGCACAGGGACTTTTAAAACCTAGATTAATACTTACAGTGGCAACGGGGGCTGTCCCCAAATTATGCAAATGAGGGCATTGTTCAATTGTTAATAAATTACTTCCGGTAGTATATACCCTAATAATCTTGTTTTAGGAAAACTGTTCCAGCCTCACACTTAAATGTGCGAGGAAATAACGAGAGAGAAACAATTCCGAAAATAGAGGGCAGTCGGTCATTTTAATAAAATCCAGAAGTGTCAAAGTTACTCCGCGTGTCAAAGTACCCCCAGTTTACAGTATTCTGTTATTAAATGTCTTTGAACGAACAGAAATATTCTTAAAGTAATATCAGTCGATCATAACCTATTGTGAGAGCCCAATAATCACCCGACGTGTGCAATTGCGGCTGCTATTTTGTGTGTGCTGAAAAGAAAGTGCAACACTTCAAGAGTGCCAACAGCGATTTTTCTCATCTCGAACACCGTATCGAACAATATCAATCGAATAAAATATGCCCACTCTACATGAAACCTTCTCTCACGTAATGTTTATATCAGGCTCGTAAAGTGCGATTACTCTATTTATTTATTTTATACCTAGTTATACATCAAATAGCCGTAAATTGTTGGTTATCTTGACAGTGTCTTAATCGTCAGTATACAAGTATACTATCGATAGGCTATATGACAAATCAGTCAGGTATTGGAGGGCATTGGGTGATTTAACTAGTGACACCATCTGACCGTATTCCACCAAATAGTACAAGCATTTATTCAAGAGAAATATTCTGATCTTAGGAAAATAACATACATTGGCTCAGGTTACTCGTCTAATGAAAAGTTCAAACATGGAGGAACGGTCCAATAACAGCTAGTTATTGCAAGTTTGCTCTCTAATGACAACACAGCAGCACTGAGCACGGTCACCAGCCTGGCTGCGTGTAGACGGGGTACATTTTGAATCATAGTCACACGAGTGGAGCGAACGCCGTGACTGATGCACTATACCGTCATGCCGTTGATGTATGAGGGGGCGAGACCATGCAATATTTTGTACAAAAACAATACAATTCCGTAACAGGGCAGCCAGAAACAACAGCACAAATAGGGTCCTACTAGGCCTAACACTCATGGGAAATGTAGGCTATGTGTTAGGTTTATTTTTAAACCAAAAGAAGTCTGTGGACAAATGAATACAAAACATACGAACTATGTCAATGTTACGGCTGATATATATCTTCGTAGAGTGTTATACTTTTTGCAAATGTATATACGACAAATCAGCAAATTAGAATATATATTCGATGTTAACATGTGACTACATTTTTTCGATCAAGAGATGGAGAGTAGTCGAGCGGTATCAGTGACGCATTGCAGTACAAAAAGTCCGGCTTGTTCCGGGTTCGATTTCTGTTTTTCCAGACGGGGCCGTACTTACAGTGACGACTGGCGGGGTGACTGTGGTCACGGTGCAGTGAGTTTGGTTATTATGGGGGTTATTACAAATTACTTGCAATCAGTCTCGTCAGTCGGCAGTACACAGTTACTTGCACCGTGGTTGAACAAACTTAGTTAGTAAATGTCACGATAGCTTGAAGTTCCTGCCTGATCCATATATTATTATACTCTTTCATGTATCACAATTCAGCAAATTGGAGCATTATTTGATGTTGGCATATGCACATTGCGTATACAGATGAAGTCAGATGAAGACCTCCTGCACCAATATGGTATTTTACGGATACCCCTTTTTTAACTGAAACCACTGCTCCATAGTCAGATAGTAGAAGTGGTCGTGGTAATTTGAATGGGATGAGATATTGTTTACTTTGTTAGAATACCTCATGGAATGGTACGCGGAATATCATGGGCACTACATAGTACATGCACGGGTATCACACGGCCCGAAGTATCATTGGGTCGTGTGCGGTGAATTGGCAGATTACGAATGTCAATCATGAACCGGCCTCGGGATCTAATCTAGGCTCTTGGAAATGAATTATTGCATGCAAATCATGTAGAATGCATGCAGTTATACGAGGTCAAGTGTTTAGAGTAACTTTTGCTACTTTTGCTTCTGCTATTCCCTCTGGCGGTATAGCAGTGTGTGTTTTATGCTCCTATAAATTTATTCACCCTCTCAGACATTCAGCCGCTCTATTAGGAGTTATCAGACCTGTAAAAAAAAACTCATGAATAACTGCCTATAGGTCTTTGGCAATTTTGGACCCCTTGAGCTGTCGCCGCCATAGATCACCTAGTTTGATGCATAGATAAATTAGAAGTCTAGCGTGAGCTCTCAAGATTCAATCTACAACTTGGGCGTATGTTAATGAATTAATGTGAAAAATGCACACGGCCCCAAGCATGCCAGGTAAACGCGTAGAAGATAGATGTGTCACTTTTTCATGTTATTTATGATACGTAGGCTGAGTTTATATACGGGATTAACACAACTGACGCTTTTATTCTATGATAATGATTGACCGGACAAAATATTTAGGCGAATTAGCTGAATTGTTCACACTTTGGGAGAATTGGTTAACATTTTCATGTCCACAGTTCCCAAGACTAGACTATTCAACCTGTTTTGGATTGTTTTTCGATGAATCGAATGTGACCGAAATTGTATTGATTTGAATCGAGTTAGCCCTTATCGCAGTTTAAATGACCCCATGACGGCAATATCTGTTTTTATATGTTTTCAATGCAGTTTTCGAGCAAAATACCAGAAATATGTTCGAGGATCAATTATCAACAAACATGAACCAGCCCACATACGTTATATCTGTATTTCAGCTAGGTATGTATTCATCATACATGCATGGAAACCAGAGATCGCAGCCCAGACTGGACTGGAATAATGGTAACTGGGATCACAAAATGTTACATGGGAGATTATTTGAAAGTTGATGACCTATACAATCGAAAAAAGCAATGTTTTACTCAAGAATAGGGATATTCATTTGTAAAACACAGTCATTGGCGTTGAGTCTATGATTGTAATGATAGGCCGGCCGATTGATTCATGCAAATTCATGTCTATTTCTCAAATGTTTACACTTTTGGTTATAGACAAATTGTGCAATTACTTCATTTCTACAGTTCCACAGACTATTCAATTCTGCATTCGCGCAGAATACCAGTCTGAGAGCTTTGTTCAATGATAATTTACCTCGAACGAACACGAACTAGCTATTGATTTGTAGAACAATGATCAGCAAAGCCCTAGTTATTCAACTATTCATGAAAACAAAAACAATAAAGAGGGGACAAATCTTCCAATTTGATCGTTAGCGGAGACTGTGATGAATACAGGTCTACAAACATCTGAAAAAATCTAATGAAGACGGACCCAGTGCCACCACAACTGCTCATTACAATTTTGCAGTTTATAAAGCCAAGCCTAGGGGCTCGAGAGTGAGCACAGATCAAACATATAGTGATATAGTGTTCTTTTACGATACATTTAAATACTTCATTGACCTGATATGCTTGCCATTTCCACACTCACTGGCTATTACTTTACACAATGTAATGTCAAGGCAATGTGGGTGGCCGCTTGCCTGTTAATGTAACAGACTTTTGTAACTGTATAAATGCCTGCTGGCCCGTGTGTTTTACGCACCTGTCGTACCTAATATAAACATTAGCCAACATAGTTCCCCAAGACAAAAATTAAAGGGAAACTCTTCCAAGATATATCGCCAGAATTCTACCTGGACAGAGCCCTAAAGCAGAGTTTGAAAATCGTTCAACACATGCAACACCAGGCGTCCTCGGTATCTTGAAGGGTCCTTTGCTAAGAATCGCGTGGCGATTCCAACATCTCGTCAGCCACATATTCCCAACGGGTCTTCTGTTGAAAACATTATCTTCTCGTGACAGTTACTGGTACCATATGGGGGGTCTAAGAGGAAGGCTGGTTTATTTGTGTTTTTTTAAACCCCCAAACAAAACACACTCGATCGTAACAGGAGAGTTCACGACAAATAATTTCGAATGCAGCCGACCAGGACGTACTTCAAGAGAACTGGTGTTGATTTCAATAATCTCCCCAAGTTACACTAGTTCAATCCAACAGTGCACCTTTGTGTGAACTCCCTTCTCCCATATACACTAGTGTCACTATCTCCACACCTCCAGTTGAAACACATCTGTTGGAGTATTCCGGAGGATCGTTCACCTATGTTCTAAGATCCTTTTGTACTGAACTACTATCCATGTATTACTTGGATAAAATCGATAGCAATTATTGTGAATCTCCGATCGATACTGATACGGCAGATAAGTAGTAACTACTACTGGTGATGATAATCGCTATCGTAAGCTATCGTGTATTCTATACGACTCGAGCTTTGATCCTGTGGGTTCGATGGTTGCTCGTTTTTTCTTGTTATGGTCGTTGGTAGAGATTTGTTATTCAAAGTTCAGTCTCTGACAAACTTCAAACTTCTCTGGTAAGTATTTAGGGATCAGTGAGACGATGTTCTACACTCCCCCAAACAAATCACGGTTCACAAATGTTCCAATTTCATGTTTCACTGGTACCGACAAGGAATTGATTGGACCCGTTTCCACTAATGGTCCTATAGCTGGATATGTGTGCTATATAAGACGCAACATTATCAATATAATTATGATCAATTTGCAAATCTAGGACCCTAAAATTGCATATCTGGAAACCTAATATAACCACTGGAATATGATAGCGACGTTCCATAAAGGGTATGTGTTTCGTCAACATTCAAATATGGAAATATGAAATATGGAAAATTATTACATCGTTATTCCATCAACCTAACCTCTCTTTCCGCAGATAAAAAATAATAAGTAACTTTACTCAGTGATATCCAGTGGTTTTATATCAGTCTCTCACGTCGATGACATGCTTCAAATATAAAATGATACATTTGGCAGAAAAAAAATCAACTGGTCTTGTCACTCAACTAACTCATAACTCATTTGTTCATAGTCCATATCAGGAAACTGAGACAAATTATGGACGTTCAACGGCAGCCTGTCCCGATTAACAGATTCGCGCAACGATTGCCACGAACGTTCATTTGGCTTGAAGCGCAGTTGTACAGAAATCACTAGTAGTTGTCGTGTCCATATAAATTTGATACCGTTCAACTCAACAGGTCGCCCCAAGTATAAAATGTAAATTTATGTCGCAGTACTTCCCGAGTGGCTGATATTTAGCTCTGGTCATTAGGCTGTTTACTTGAACATTTAGCATAATTAGACAACCGCGGCATATTATGACATACTTCATAGAAGCACGTCTGAAATTAGAGCAGGTTATCAGCTGATGTGTATAACTATAATCTTCACGATCAGCAGACCATGTGTCTCAAGATGGCTGACTGATAATTGTTTTCACCGACCTGATTAGAATATACATTCAAATAAACATAAATGCAGAAGATGGATGTGCACGCTATTGCTTTCCTTAGATTTGCTCGGAAAATCGGAGACAGCCACCTCTGGAGGAGGCCCGGTGTTAAATGTTGGAAATAAATGCGGAATTGCATGATAACTGTCACTCATGTCACTTCGCTACTCTTCTACGTACACCATAAATCCGTCGTTAAGTATTCCCGAGAAAGGTATCACTGGTTACTCAATTACATGAATGTTCATTTCTCTCAATCCCCTCAGGTCATCCTTCATTTACATTATTATTATCATTATTATACACAGCGCCGGCTTCAAGCTGGTTACAAATAGAAAAATATAAAAACTGAAAAATATCTAATCAAGTGAAAGAACACAGTGTGCTAGAGGCCACATAATTCTATGAAAACTTTTTGGTTAGATCTAAAATGCGTTCATAGCAAATTAGGCTCCTTCTACACAGCTCAGTTTAAATTACGAACCTGAAAAGCCAATTCTAATCCACATTTATTACCTGTTAGAAAGATGATTGAGCCAAATGATGCCAAATCAAACTGACTGAAATAGTCACTTTGAACTTTTTCTTCAATGTTTATAAGCGGCTGTCTATGTGAAGTATACTTATATATAGACCAATATCTTTTCACCTTCCCCCAACCCCATGCCTCCATAAATTACATGATCCCGTATTGGGGATATTATGGTTTGTCTTCGCCGCCGCAGTCGAGTCTACTGCCGCATTCTCGAGTGGGCGCAGCAACACGTCGACACAATTCAACGTATTGTCCGATTGATCTGAAATTGGACACATATAATCAGTCCTAGTAACATCACAGATGGGTTCTAAAGTTGTCGTCACTGCAATGGTGCTGCTCATCTATTAATTTTACATAACTCATGCGACAGTTCAACGTTTGTCAGATTCGAACCAAATTTCAGTTATGAGTTCCACCTTTTCACTCGACATCGACAACTGTAGAGGTAATTTTCAAATAATCATATAGGGTTTTCAGCAGTGTTGGGGTTTTCAGTACTCCTAGCACATTTTTGCTGATATTTCTTACAAAATGGGAATTCATCAGGAATATGTGTCTCATCTGGACTGGCAGCACTGGTATATGTCTCTCCTACAATTTCAACACGAAATACCTATCAAGCGGTAACCATCAGAGTGCCAAACATGAGTATTTTGAAAGGAAAATTGGTAATCTTGTCAATGATATATCCTGGAATGATATTATGTTGGTTCAAAGAACCTTCCTGTGATATTGCCTATTTTAGGGAGGGATGCTGAAAACCCCCTCATGATATTCAGGGGTGCTGAGGTTTCAAGCACCCCTAAGGTAAGAACAGCCATAAATATAAAAAATAAACAATGATTTAACATGTACATATTCAGTTATGTTGGTTCTGGCACAATTACATTGATTTAAAACCTTTAAATAGGTTTCATAATGTTTTGTTATGAAAAATGTGAAAAACCTATCCGCAGTACACTGTAGCTAGTCTTTTAAAACTGTACATGGTCCGGAATAAGATTTGCTGCTCCAGCTCATTCCACATATGATAAAACCGATATCGAAGATGGAATGAGCTGCAGCATGTGAATAATTCGTCTGAATGAATGTCTGAAACATATAGTAACATAACATTTTGGAATGAAGACTGTACCAGTGCCACCACATCTGCTCATTACAATTTTACAGTTTTTAAAGCCTAGCGTGGGGGTTCGAGAGTGAGCACAGACCAAACATATAGTGTTCTCTTACGATACATTCAAATACTTCATTGACCTGATATGCTTGCCAATTCCACACTCACTGTATATTATTTCACACGAATGTCAAGGCAATGTGGGTGGCCGCTTGCCTGTTAATGTAACATACTTTTGTAACTGTATAAGTACCTGCCGGCCTGTGTGTTTTACGCACCTGTCGTACCTAATATAAACATTAGCCTACATAGTTACTCAGAACGAATAACGAAGGGGAACTGTTCCCAGGTATATCAACAAAATTC
>JAUOBX010108498.1:0-12743 GCA_032360705.1 Eupentacta quinquesemita
GGTTCACCCATTTCCACTTGTATTGGTCGCCATGTCAGCAGTTGCAATGGTAACATTCCATTGGGGGAGTTGCGTGTATTGAAGAGGTGTACACGCAAGGTTTCTGTCTGCGTGTCTGCGTGTGCGTGTATATATGCCTTTGTGTATCCGTAAGGTTCGTTTGGATGTTTTAGAGGTTCAAACTCGATCAATTTCCACACAGGGGGGAAGGGAGACATAGTCAGAAAATAAATGTTTTCCTATAATAGTAAGAAAAAGACGAGATAATTTAGAGAGGTATTCCATCATTTGGATTTAGATATGTAGCTGAAATGTTCAAAAATGTGAATGTTACCTTTATAACTGATCATAGGCTCACGGGTGGGTTGATTCAATGGGAGACACAACGATTTTTTCATGCAATCCGACCCAAACTAAAAGTATCGTTAATTTGTATTTGTTCTTCTTCTAAGTCGCATGATATTGCTCGTCGATTGCAATATTGTCAACGGATAATGGACATTTTTTTTCCTCACATTACGTCCATGCCTTCAATTCGTCTGGAGAAAATTGTTTTGACTCGTTATAATAACGTGAATGGGAAGTATTATTCACTGTTGAAGTGTTCTATGTCCGCCAGGACTCGGATTTTCCTCTGAAGGCCTGTGTTCACTGTCAACATGTTGCGCAACATGTTGTGCAGCTTGTTGCCGACACAGCAGGACACACACTTTTAGACCATGTGTACACTGGACACATGCCACGGACACAAGTGGCACCACACATTGCAACAGAAGAATGCATGGGTTGTTTAGTAAGATGGCTTACATACTGGTAGGCGTCTGGACGGCCTGAACCCGCTGTATGCTATCTGGATCACCCCCTGACTTGATTTTAATTATTGTTTTTCTTGTTTTCGCTCGGAATCATTGTCAACATTCTCAGACACAAGAGGGTTCGGCAACATACATAAATATATCCATGGATGAAGTGATTTCGACTGAGATCAAAGCTTGTTATGCTGCTTTGGGAATGAGAACATTGTTGGCTCAAACGTGTCTGATCCTCAAGTATGAACCAATCAACTTATATGTATGATGAATATATGAAGATGTCAAGGACGTCCGCCCAATGATATTGATAATGATCAATGGATTGTTAAATGTATGATTACAAAGATCTTTAAATTGTCGGGAGATACTTGGTTCCAAATCTTGGCTTTATACTGATTATGTTTCCTTTGTTCTAAGACTATCACTTGCTTCTGCACTCTAGGAACAAAATTTCATACATATCGCTGGAGATTGGCTCAGCTCACTCCAATCTTAGTACAGTACTATGGTACAGCAGCAGTAATGATTTAAGGATGAATAAATGTATGATTACAAACCTGAACACAAATGTGCTATACCGTACCACACGTTATCCTTATCATACAATCCGCCATCCGCCTCAATCTCCATTACCCTCTTCACGTCTTCACCATTATTTATGCCCAAAGCATGGCGGTCTTGCTGAACTCTTTTTCAGGTATGCATATCACTCCATGTCATTCACGTAGTTTCTCATTCCCTATTCAGGTCTTATTGTCAGATTATGTGTAGAAATTTCACATCGAATCGAGAGTGATGTGAAATAGAAGATTTGGAGTCATGTAAGTTGTAGTAACTTGGGATTATAATTTTTTACCTTATTTATAATCTCAACATCATTTAATACTAGTTCTGTATACTACAAATCGCAAATTTGAGACACAGATATAGCCACACTTTTTTCTACGATAACGTTGAGCAGAGGCTACATTTCTCGTCATTTCAGTGGTGTACATATCTGGAGTACACGTGTTTTGCCACGTAGAGTGATTCGGAATAGCCGTTCATTATTTATACCAAACCAAACAGACCTGTCACTCATGCAAGTTGTAGTAACTTGGGATTATAATTTGTTACCTTATTTCTAATCTCAACATCAGTTAATACTAGTTCTGTATACTACAAATCGCAAACGTGAGACACAGATATAGCCACCCTTTTTCTACGATAGCGTTGAGCAGAGGCTATATTTCTCGTCATTTCAGTGGTGTACAAATCTAGAGTACACGTGTTTTGCCACGTAGAGTGATTCGGAATAGCCGTTCATTATTCATACCCAACCAAACAGAACTGTCACTCCATGGTGTTCCAAATTGGATTCCAGATTTGATAAGCCTGCATTTATGAGGCAAGTATACCGGTAGTAAATTGTATTAAGTGCGGTAGATACATTCCAGCAGTCATGCTTCAGGGAGAGAGGAGATCGAATACGATGTATACTAGTATCTGTTATCTTCGTCAACAGTGAATCAGTTACACTGACCTGCAGGCAAACTCAAATATCAATGGTTACTCATTCAGAATCGTTCTTCCCTAAATTGACACTAAGACACCACTATTTGCACAATATTGCTATCAACATATAACAGAACAGATCTTTCAGGGATTTTGGGACATATGTTTTCAAGGCCAATTGATTTAAGTATTTGCATCATTCGCTACCTCAAACTATATCGTCGTGTTAACCCTGCAGTAAAAAACAATCTTCCAATCCCCACTTGCGTATGATGTAGTGATGCCAGAACGTCCATATTTAATTCATCCATATTTGTACGAACGAAGCCCCTCTCGTGAAGGTCAGCGTCCTAGAATATCGCACTTTCCTCGTGTATCCCTTGTTTACACATGTCCTTTTCCCTCGCCAATATTTCCAGTTTTGTTTTTTTGCCGTCATGTCTGGTGATTTCCAGAGCTTCCGAAAAATAAAATCGTCACGTCACCTATGTTTCCATAGTTGTCAGTGACCTTCGGTGTCAGTGAAATCTCTTGAACTCAGTCGAGGCGAGAAGATGGATTAAATACAAATCCCATGATACTTCATTCGCCTCTCCGGGAATTTATTTCCAATCTCGCAGAAACTGGATACAACCGACGTGACCACCACGGGATTATGGCAACAGAGAGAAAGAGGAGATCAAACTTGATAAGAACAATACTTTGAAGAGCACATGTATTGACAAATTGTGGACTTTCATTAGTGGGAATGCAGTAGAAAAGATCCTGAAACATCAGAATAAATCGCGGATATTATGTAACTCCTAACGTATAAGTAGACTGAGGTCCGTCCAAGTCGTTGGAGCTTACACTGATCAAATCTCAAGAAACGGGTATCCATTAACAATTTAACTATTTTTTTGATAACAGTTTCCTGATGCAAAGTGTTGCGAGACGTCTGTCCCACCACAATAACATGTTATAGGGGAATAGTGGATAGCCTAATTCGGTCTTTATTCCTTGTCGCCGCCAGATCATACGCAGATACTGGATTTACAAGTAGCTGACTTTGCACTGGAGCCAATCCCTCGTCAAGTTAAATTTTCCATTTATGCGATATATTGTCAGATCCACGGGATTTCATGGAAAAGAGTTTAACATGTTGTATATTATATTGCGACAAAGTCCTATGTCAGAATATTTCGGCTAACTATTATACGTTTGCATGTAGTGGCATTTTGGCAGGAAGTGAGTAGCTTTAATATTAATATATGCTCGTATTCGCCAACACTATTCCTTACACCATCCATAACAACAAGCAGCCAATGACTAAATGTCTCGTAATTCATTGCCTTCAATTTTCTGACGCTCAACTGATTTTGGTTGATGGTTTTTCTTCATTTCTTCCTTCGTGGCGTTGTTCCTTCACACACTTTGAATACGACAGTCCGTAATAGTAAATTACATAAATATATTATATCATCGGCGACCTGACATCATACCTTGGTTAAGGCAGGTTCAGGATATGAAGAATAGTCACATGGAAGCACATGCTGATACATAAAGGACGTTTCCCGATAATACAGAAGGTCAATCATCCTAATTATCAAATCTCTCACTGGCAGTGAGTTACATTTTTGATATTTTTTTACAACTGTACTCCAGTCAACTTACCACTGCATGAGGTAATTGCGATGACAACAACAGTAGCTACTTGTATGTTCTCAATATACGAATATTACAAGATGAGGTATCAATGGGCGGAACCTGCTTTTCCATACGTATTTCCACTATGTTATCATACATGTTTGAATTGTATGTTGGGAATAACCCCGACCACCCACTGCATCGTTGCCTGCACGACAATGTCATCACTAGAGGCTAAATTTCATCACAATTGCCCCATCCCACCGGCAATCACACTTTACAATAATAGCTTGTGCCGCTAGAATATTGCTTTCACATTTTTCATGTATGGTATTACGTTGTTTAGTTTCCGTTGCTGTTCCTCAACCAGGTTTATTTTTTATACTATTCCTGTGCGAGATCTGAATTTCATCCATTGGAGAGTAGTGATCAATACTTGTTTACTTACTAACACAGCTAATATGCACTGGATACACAGTGTAATGTATACACAGACACACCAAATCTAAAGTTAGGTACGTCATAGGAAAGAATGGTAGTAGTTAATTGGGGAGATACCTTGATGTTCTTTATGGTAGAATGTGTGGAAAACTCCCTTTATGCCGAGTAGGACTACACTCTTATCTATTCGTTTGGAAACTTCAAATACTGAACGGTAATAATTTACACTGCTCTGCGTAACCTTGGATACACTAGTAGCATCATGGTTCCTCGCGTGTCGTTCATTTAAATCTAATTTAATCCAATATGTATGAGCAAGCAAACGGAGTCTGACTGGAAATAATGCACTCCCATATGCATTCTAGTAGTTCAGTATTAATTCAGTAATCGAATGACAAACTGACATTTACTATTCAACATAACCACATCGAGGCATCATTTTCTCATTTCGTCCTCATAAAATATGCCAGCGCAGATCATTAGGATTCTCCTTGGGGATCTTTCGGCGTGACATAGGAATGCAGGGCACATTTGCTGGATGAATATGACATAAGCCCCGGCTCATTATCAATGGCTCGATGTGGGATTATTATAAAACGATTTAGCTATTTTGTCATATGACACAGTACTGACTCGATGATATATGTACAGCTGTACGAGTAGGCTTGTTAAATGGGGCGAGACCAGAATAATACAGAATGATGTTTTTCAAGTTTTACTTTGGTTCCTATACTGTGATGTGTGTGATTAGAGGCTCATTCATTGCTCCCTCTCTGACATCACAACACGAAAACATAACAGGAGCACATCAATGCGTATGGGTTAGATTAGATACGTGTATCTCTTGAACTTCTATTCCTGAAGAGCTATCATAACAAGACACAAAACGATGTCGTGTTCCTTGCTGTTCTACCTACTGTTACTATTTAGTCTCTGGTCAAAGTAATCTGTGGTCAACAGGGGTCAAAGTCTGATAACATAGTGGAAATGATCAGTATGAAATGCATGGTTGATCAATTGAGCACTTGGTCTGTGGTCCCATAATGGGAAGCTCAATAACCCTATTGCTGTTGATGTAGACTATAGGGGTTGGGGATGCCACATTCTCCTACTAATGTTTATTTCACAATTCTCTCTAGCCACAGAAGATCCCACCAAAAAAATCATAGTCCAAAGCTGTTGTTTGATGACCCATCAATGACCTCCTATTTGGTCAAAAACCAAGCTAGCCTAGTGCAGTCTACATCAAGTTTTGCTCAAATTTGAGAATGCCTGGGGAGTGACAAATTGCATGAATCATGCAAATAGGACCTCAAGTGACCGTTAAAAGATCTCCGCACTATTCGTGGCCACCTGTAGTCCCCATCAAATGAGTTTTGTTCGAATTCGATAATTGATTTGGTGTATCATGAATTATGCAAGTTAGGGGCTCTAACATTGCAGCGGCACCCACTTGTGAACCCATCCGACGGATGTGTGCCAGGTTCATGTGTGGCTACACACCATTGTTAGCGGACCCGAGGTCGGGGAAATCAAGAATTCAGTGTAATGTAGTGTATTATCACGAAATTTAGGTCGTAAAAGTATCTCGCTCGGACTTGTCAAATGTTATTGATGAACCTTTGATTGCTTTGAGGAGCTGTGTAATTTTTAAAGCTACCAAGTCAGAATGTAGGTATACTTGGGTGGGGGCGGTCAGAGTCATGTGTGTGCTATTTATTTGCAGACTGTGTGTTCTATCACCCCACAATGTATCAGAATGCTTGGTTTATTTTGAGAGACATGTTCTGGGTAAAAGGCCTCAGAGATGGAAAAAGGAGAAATGAGTGAGATGGGACACACTAACCAATCAACTGAAACGCACTCGAGCGTGAGACACATATCCTTAAGCATTTATGATGAGCCAGTTCGCTATCATCTCACATACATGATACACCTATCAGGAACGATAGGTCATTCCATAGCTTCTATACAATCACCCATACTTTTCAACCCCCATGACCCACGATTCTGAGGAAAAAAATAGCACAAAAATAGCCTCACCAATTAAACTTAGTGCTATTATGTTGAGATGTTAAACTCAAACATTGCACCAAATATTGCTTCATTATACATTATTTGCTAAACTAATTAGATGGTCTGGCTTTTCCCTTATGGGACTGATAATGGAGTTGGGCAGGAAGGTTATTGAACAACATGTTTTGCTGGAAACTTGAGTGGAGAAGAAAGGTGGTCTTGTTGGCATATAATGATTGGCGTCTGACTTTGGATGAGATCATAGAAAGAAGGAAGGGCTCTGGGCAGGAAGGGGAGATTGGGGGTGGGAAGTGGGGGTAACACAACATAATGCAAAATGTGTGATATACATGTCTTCCGAATGAGTTGGAAATTGATGTTATTCATTCATTCATATTCTGAAAAACAATCGAACAGATTTTCAAATTCACAGGGGAGATATGACTACCGGAGTAAACTCCTAATTGTTCCTGCAGCCTGCATGGATTAACCTCAATGACCCAATTAGTGCAGAAATACAATTTGGTTGCAGTTTTTGGCTGACCTTGGCTGTGACATGACGTTTCTTCTCAATGTCCCACTCAGTGAGGTGCACCCAGTCTTAGATGTTTTATGCATTCCAGTATATGCACTTGATATTACCGCTGAACGGCTGGTTTACCTTTGACCCCATCGAGATCCAGGACTGTGGGAGTTGGATTGGTCCTCAAAGGACAGAGAGTTCTATTACATTTCCCCAAATTTACAACAAGTGATCAAAATTTAGAATTGAAACTTCGACCTCTGATATATTCACACAAGAATGTCATTTTTGATCAATAAATACCATGAGAACCAGACATGGCCATGAAAATGTCAGTTGTCGAAAAAATCACGAGGGTCAATCCGAGGTCAAAGTTCACACAGATGCGGGTCAACTCGAGGAACACAATTGCGCTTCTCCCAACTCTTTCCAACATTTCTTTCCGACGTTATTGTAAAAAACTAGCATTTACAGTGTTTGACGTTCGATGACCTCGGTTAGCAATGATGTTTTGTTTTGAAATGAGCCCATGCCCGACACACCCAGCCCAAAGGACCAACCATGTGTGACCCTGCCTTCAGGAGTTATTGATGTATCCAATATTTCAGACTGGATTTTGGCCTTTAACTAGCCATAGGTGACCTCGACAGGCAAAAACAATAGGGCACGCCTAAACCATATGCCGGAGCTACGGGGCAACTTTGAAGTTGATAACTCTTGAGGTATTGAAGCTAGCCATGTCACAAAAAAGTACGCGGTTAACATCTACACACACACACATTCATATATACGAAGACTACTGCAATGACCCTTTTTGCAAGGGATAAAAAAGGCCAGCTACCCATCCATTCTTCTGTTGTCAGGAAGATTTTGACTCAAAATGACGTTTGACCTCAAATTATCGGACACCCCATATGTGACATTTGTCAATGTTAATACTGAACAACCTTTATGGTTATTGAAATCATGTGGTCCTGGAAATTACCCATTTTAGCTTCTCACCTTTTCATCTTTCACCCTTAATTTGTGTATGTAGCATTCATTGGTCCCAGATAATCACATATTATCAAGATCATCTGATTTGAACTCCTGGAGATGCAATTTCCAATAAATTTTCCGAAATGACCACCAAATGGCTCTAGCTTGGACCTCAAATCTCTGATCATTCGATGTGTAGTACTAGTTCCTGGTGATAATGATCAACTTTCATCATCATCATCAGATTTGAAATTTAGAAGGAGAAGCATTCGACATACTTCCACGAAATGACCTAAATAGCTCACCAGACGACCTATAAGGCTCATTGGTTCCTGATGATAATCATTAACTCCATGATAATCAGATTGTAATTATGGGAAGGGAATCATTTGACAGGTATTCACCCAATGGTCCAAATGGCCCACCAGATGATATCGGACCTTGATTACACCCTATATGTATTGATACCCGATAATAATTACCAACTTTCATGATCATCAGATTTGAACTCTCGGAGAAGAAACATTCAGCAGATTTTTTTCAATTGACCAGATGGTGCACCAGATGATCTTAGACCCTGATTTTTCCAACACTCTTGCTGACCCATCACTATACATCGAAGGGTCGAAATAGATAGATTGACATGCATGATCACGATAACTCTCCTCGCCGGCCATATGGCTTGGGTGAACTAAACATGAAAGAAAGTCCAAATTACGCATTTTCACAAGATTTTGCCCCAATTCAATGGACATTCCACCTTCTGGTAAAGTTTGGAATCATTCGAGTGTTGTGCTCAAGGATTTCTGTGAGAATCTCAAAAAGTTGAGCCAAATATCACAATTCACTCAAATATTGTGCATTTTCAAATGTCTTCCCAAATCTGGGGGAAAACCTATGATATGTTACATTGTACCGTGTGGGAAATCATTCGAGCCTGACAATCTACACGTTTTGTGGAAAAGTTCAAAAACTTGCCAACTATCAAGGTTTGATCCAAAATGAGAAGATTCCCCTCCAAATTCTGCATTTTTTCGACATATCGCCCAAATTGGTTGGGAAACCTCTAATCTGTGACATTTCACCTCCTTGTCTGAAATAATTCAGGCCTTGCAATCCATAAATATCACAATTCGACCTAAAATGAGGGAATTAACCTCCAAATACTGCATTGCCTAATTTTCCGTGGTAACATGTATTCAGTGAGTATCCACCCCTGTGTGACAGTTGATTCTGTTTGGGCCCTAAAAATCTGAGATATCTGTGAAAAACCCATAACAGATCCGACGGGCACACAAACACACATACACACACAGACGGAAACTTGTTTGCCTGTACCTCGTCATTGGACCTCATGACACACATGGGTACCCCACCATAGAGTAAGTGCAAGTAACTCCCTTTTTAGGCGAAATATCATAGTAACCGTTGCTATGGCGACCATAGCAAGATAGCAATCCAACTACAATATTTCATTTGGCCCTTTGGGATTGATCAGATAATTACACAAAATAATGGATATAAGAACTCAATAAATGATAGGTAAAATTATTACATATAGTATATGTACTTTTTACTTACATTTAGTTACTTTTACTAGAACTAAGTGCACGGATTGCATTAAAAATGTGGTATACTTAATCATGTGTAGCCGTAATTTTTTTACTCCTGACTACAGGAACTGAGTTCTCCTTTCGAATACCTCCCTCGTGGAACTGTCGTTACCTTACATCAGCTAAAATCATATCCTAGTTGCACATTGAAAAATACCCAATGAGTGACTGTCAGGTTGTGATTTAGCTCCCCGAATTGCCCTGCATGTACGTATACGTTACACTTGATGTCGGTATATTGTAGAGGTGAGGATAGGCGCCCTATCCATTCACCAACATGGCCCCCACACGAGCCGTAAGCAGGGTAGTCTGATAGCAAGTAGGCCAAGAGGCTCAGAGATTCTTTGTGGATGATGAGCATCCATATTCTTGATTACACTGAGGATTACATGAGAGAGCCTGTTCAATTTTGGTGGGATCGATCAGAGTCAGTGTATTGACCTGAACAGGCAGTTTTGACTTTGCAAGCCTAAATCACAAAAAATATAACAATTTCACAATTCCTCATTTAGGACTAAAATTGATTCCACATCGCTACAAAACTAAATAACGTTCTTGTTTCTGGTACGTATCGTCAGAAACCCACATACCAAAATTCAGCTCGATCGGGTCAGTAAGGCTGACTTTGCTTGATTACAAGGATTTCATCCAAATTCCACAATTCTTCTATAACGAACAAAATGAATAGCGTTCCTGTACGCATCGTTAGAAATATACACAACAAATATCTGTCAGGGTGGACAAGCTGAAAATGCAAAAAATATCAAAATTACACATTTTCCAATTTTTTGACTAAAATTCACCTCACATCCCTACAGAAATAAATAGCGTTCCTGTACGCATCGTCAGGAACCCACATACACATTTCTAGCATGATCGGTCCAGTCAGGCTGGACTTTGCGTGATTATTCCAAGTTCACATTTCCCCTCATTTTGACCAAGAATGACCCCTCATCGGTACAAAAACTGATAGCGTTCCTGCACGCATCGTCAGTATACCATACACTGAATTTCAGTCCAGACAGGCTCGACTTTGCCTGATTACAAGAAAACTTCCAAATTTCCACAATATTGATAAAAAATTACCCCCTCATCGGTACAAAAAGAAATAGCGTTCATTTGTGTATCGTTGGAAACATACACACCAAATTTCAGCTTGGTCGGTCCAGCAAAGCTGTCACACACATTCATACATCCATACATCCATACATACATACACATATACATACATACGCCAACATGACTGCAAAGACTCATCGGATTTCACCACAATGAATGAAAAAGGTCATGTCACATGACTACACCAGTTCCAAATGAAGTTCCAGATACCTGTTTTTATTCAACTACTTTTTTTTATGAAGCTCTGCAATCGCCCCTTGCGATTTTTCCACATAGCAATTAATTTTAGCTTCAGACTGTCTGGGGTCAAATCAGTGTAAACTGTCAACTTTGGGGTGGCTCCTAATCGATCACAATGTTTATACTGCCCCAGGAAAGCTTAGGAAGATTATTAAAATGAGTGGTAAAATCGACAAGAGTCTTTAATCAGGCGTATGCATGATGGTCATTTCTTCGCTCTCCTTGTTTCGAACATAGTTTTGTTCTCATATGGTAACTTTTAGGATGCTGCGTAAGCGTGAATTTCCGGGTTTTTTTCTCCGCGAAGGTGGAAGTGGGGAGGTGGGGTGCACATGCTCGTAAGACTTCCCTCTCAATAACCTTACACTGTCATCTCCTAAATATAAGTAATCTTATTAAAGATTATCAATATCGATCCCATTGCCTTCCCTTGTGATGTCATTTTGGTATCGCTCAATATTATTAGCTTTGTTTCTTTCACACATGTTTGACGACAAGACTTCCATCGCCGAAGAATCAGAATACGTAGGAAAATACAGGGGGTGGTGTTTGTCTACTATTTTTAATGAATATGGAATGTGTACATCCATCAACTTAGTTTCACCCCCGCTTTTGTTATTCAACTCAATAGGTATTTGGTCGAAAGTTTGTATGTGATAGATATTTGAACACTCAATCGAGCAAATCATGCTCGACTCATCGTGTCTAAATGGTTCTGGATAAGCTGATTCCGTCAATGACAGATATATTTATCGTGATCATGAGCCATGCGCCACATACGAAAACATATCATATGCTGTCGTAACTGCGTAGATTCATCCAAACAAGTTCGTCTAGGAATCGAGAGCGAGGGAAATCTTGCGGTAAGCTTTCTATGCATATTATACTATACACTACTATACTAATTAATGCTGGGTCAAATGACACGCATGAAGACAGTTTTCGGATCAGATCGAACAAGATTTTTTCACTGGGTAGGTGGGGGTACTTGGGGTATTCATAGGCCTACTCATGCAGAGTTGAGGACAGTTATGTATGATTGAACAGTAATCCACTTGAAACTCAGTCACTAAATTGACAGCAGATAAATTCCGTGAACATATGCAATGTTTTTCTAGCACTGAACGAGTAGGTGAGAAGGTCAAAACATATGATATTCACAGGCACATTGGAAAGTGATAAAACAATGTTGTTTTGCTGTAATAATTGACAGCGACTTTTTTGAAATATTGTGGGGTGTGCATCATGATGGACCATTAATGTACGCAATTTAACCTCTCCTAACTGACCCTGACTCGAAGTATTACCAGCGTGATAATAACCTCACAAAGCCTGTTCACATGATATATAATAAATAGCGAGTGAAATATGCGAGCTGTGAATTGAGAAACGAAATTGATATTTCTGCGCGATCGTCAGTAAATTTAGATCGCCAAAAAATCGTCGAAGTCGCAAGGACCCAGAAGGCACACGAGGGTGCCTTTCTGAGACGATTCAGCTTTCCTGTATACTTGCGGGCGAAGAAGTGGGCGTTCTCTCAGAACTCAATTGTTGGTAAACCACTAATTCAGATTAGGCCCAATTCCTGCGTCGAAATATTATCGGCCTGTTCGTCCACCAAGTTCGTCTATAATCCAACCTGACATATTAGATCCTTCAAAATCAAATGGTTTGTCTTGCCGAAATCATGTGAGTTTGCCCTCAATCCAACTTTGAATAACGCCCAGGAAGACAGGCGAACTGGAACCAACAAATCACATAAATCGTTCTGCTGTTGTCATGTGACCGGAACTAAATGAAAGAGTTTTATGTCTGCAGGGGAGGCTAATGTCTCATTGAGAATTACTCTACCTGAAACTCGGTCACTCAAATCGAAAGCCA
>JAUOBX010108609.1:0-12738 GCA_032360705.1 Eupentacta quinquesemita
TATATTAGATTATTTCTCACAAAAATAGATGTTACACCAATTCTTAATAATTTGACATTTCAGGGTGAGCAAAAATGATGCAAAATGAATTTGGAATACATGTACTGCCCACATCATTAATAATCACAACCAAAGTAATAGATGTCTTGGATATTCTTGTGGCTCACAAATGGTTAACATGATTCTGATATCATAGATAAAAGGACAAGTTACATGGTTTGAAGCGTTATCTAGGTAATGATGTGGCATGCGAATGACTAACAAGTTCATTAAATGTTAAAACAGGCTCCGTTTCCTAATGACCTAACTTGCAAATATTCTGGTAAATGTTTGATACTGATTCTTCAGCAAATTTAATTGAATTAGCTAATGAATATAAAAAAATATATAAATACAAATTTGTTCATAATTTCCGAGGAAAATGTATACATCTAACAAGCAAAAACAAATGATCAGTATTTGAAGGTGAATTGGTTTTCATAGAAGAGAACAGTTAGAGGTACAATGAACATATTAACTTGATTTAGCGGTATTTGCGATAACAACTGAATGTGCGTGAAAGGTATAGTCTTCTGAGCAAACCGAATTTATTCAAAAGCGTGTAAATAAATAGTGTACAGAACTCAAACGAATCAGCATTGTTGTCATACCAATCCTGGTTGTAATTCTATATTTACTACGAGGAAATTGCCAATTCATCGGTATACCTGTTATATACAGGGGTCGACACGTGATATTTAGTCTAATATGTGATAAAAATTTCACACAAATTCGTTTGCCGATTTTATTCAATATGCGCCCTGCGTTTTAGAGATAAACGGGGCTGACATTGGGCCATGACATTGACGAAGGTCGTGTTAACATATATGTTGTAAATCAAATCAAGTGAAATAAATTGATGATTAGCTATAAGATGACATTTCCTCTGGTTTTAGATGGGTTAGATTAGTCAATTATTCGACGTCGGAAGAAACTCCGTGGGAGGTTAGTCGAGTCAAAGTCCACCAAAGTAATATTCGTGATAGGGTGTGGTGGATGAACGCCAGAGATTAATGGTAGACATGTCTGTCACGTCTACTTGGCTGCAGTTAAGGTTGACAAATTAAATCGTTACATCGGTCAAAGGTTAACACGCCATTTAGCATGACTACGAATTTCTCTCCCAGATATATTTGGCAAAATATTACACATGCATTGATGGCAGTCATCTACCCAACATTCGCCAGAAAAATACATGTATATAACATTATCATGTCAGGATGGAAATTGGTCCTGTTCTCGTTGACAAATCACTCCATGTCATACTGGTCTGGAGGGTTTTAGTTTCGAAGTGTCATTCAATTTCTATCACATCACCTGTTCACCCATGAACCTGTGGAATCAGCATTATGAAAGCATGTTACATGAAGTGCTCTAATGGAATGAGCATAGTGTGGGCTGAGGGCTTATCAATCATGCAATATCTTGAGCCCACTTCAGACGGCAGCAGTGATGAGCAATGATACTCTCTACTCTGAAACACTCTGCTAGTAATTGTTCTGAGATAAGAAAAAGGAAACCTACCGAGCATGGGATATTAATATTTGAGTGTAAGGTATTCAACAGGGAAGTAGCACGAAATCACTGAAATTATCAGACCACGCTATAATGGATCAGGCAGCCCGAAAGTGGGCGGTCGCTTTGCAGTTGTGTATGTAATAAGACATGGGACATGGGCTCCCAGCAAGAGGATCTATATAGTCAGAATTTACCATAATTTATTTCCACCATAATGATAGATGATATCATAACATTGGGAGAAAATGGCAGCGTCCACTGGCTCCCTTGGAAATTTCGCAGGCAGAATAGAATACATCATTCAGCTCAGGATGAGTACACTTAATTAATATAGAAAATCCCTCGATATCTTTGCTCTCTCTTTCTTCAGAAAAAAGAACATTACATTCACCAACATTCCCATTCCCGCTGCACCACTACAACAATTATGGGGGACTGATAGAATGTTGGAATGGTAATTTGTATTATTATTTTTTTGTTATGTATGATTATTCTGTTATTGCATGCATAATTATATGCACCATTTTCTGTTGTGATTTTATGCACTGACAGAACAGGGATCATGACGAGGACAGAACAGTCTGGACTCTTCATGTTTGCAAATATTTCAGAGTCTGACCTTCGATGATATTTGACTCACGCGGAGTGCACATACCATAATTGTCCAAGGTACTAACATGAATGGTTATGATCATATGCTTCTCGGGTATCTCAAGGTCGCCTGTACAATTTTGATGATACGAATAGGGGAAATATATTACAGGAGTAATCGTTCCATCTCAAATGTGTAAAAATACAACTTGCTGAAGTATTTTACTAACCGGTGGTTAATAATAGTTTGCAGAAAATTGGTACGTGTATATTACTTCCCCAAGTTACATTTCATCGATGTCACCCCAGTGTCCATTTTACTGTGATGATAGCCTACATCTGGGGATAAGGTATAATGTCTCTCAATTTAAACATATCACAGGCTCTGCCGATTGTTTTGACCGATAACATTGCCTACAGATATCCGATGCGGAATGCCATATTATTATGACGAATTTCAGTGGGACGACGAAGCAGTCCCACAGACAGTATGCTAAACTTTATTCTAATCGTCCGGTGCTAGTCTATATGCTGACTGTTCAGGTATCCGATGTTTGTGTATGGATTTCATGCTGGATATCTACCTGGTCAGCTTGTATATGACGAATTCACGACATTGAAGACGAAGTGAACTGATATTATACTATATATAGCTGCGCATTATTGTGTGTACTAATTCGTTACACTTAGCAAAACTCGTGTATCCCTCCGTGCAGTCCAACTGGCCATGGGTCGTACCCGGAAATTTCAAGCCGTCCATCAGTCAGTCTATATCTGGACAGCAGTAGGGTGTTTGGATATGCTTCGAACGATGGCAGCGCATCTAGTGCATGTCGCCTACCGTATCTGTTTTCATACTTATAATAGAGTGATATCGTCTTTTTCTACCACTCATTGACAGTCAAATGAATGACGTAATATCAGGATTACGATTGTGTAATGATGTGATTTTATCACATAATTTTGGTAATATGTGGGTTATGGGATGATGCTTGAATTGAGAAAATTGAAGGTAGCATAATGCGACTATTTTTGAAAGCTCATCTTGACTATTGCCGAACATAATGATATAAATTATAGTGCTCGGAATAACAATTGAACATCATTATGTGCTCCAATTATATCCATTACTAATCATCCATGAACAAGTGTCAGCAATATTATTTCAACAAATTATGATAGAGTCATTATTGTCCTTGAATGATTCTACAACATGCCAAACAATGAATTACTGATGCATTTGAAATGGAAGTGAAAATGGAAGAGGTAGTAGTGTGGTAAACACATTCCACCCTGTGTACATACAGTTCATCAGATTGACCATTACGTGTCCTAAGCCCACATCATCACATGATGTTTTTCATTGTATTAGGTAGGCCCATGGTATTCACAATAGCAAATGGCAGTCATTGGCACTGCGTTTATTTAAGGGTCGACCATCCGTCACTTGTTAGTTGTGGATATGTCATTGGATGCATACATTATGCATGCTCCTTCTCTTTTTCTTCTTTTTCAATCGAAATACATACATATACACATACATATAGACACGGTGGACTTGGATAAAAGTATCTTCGGAAATGTATCAATATTCTAATTTCAGGCAAACCGTATTTATTAGTGGAACACTGGATTGTGATCACATATTTTTGGGCAAAACAATTTATTTCTGATTCGGTTCCCCATTCGTATTATCAAATGTCGAAAAACGTTGCGAGAAGATAGCAGACAGAAACCCTGACCTAATTATGGTGAGCCTACTGCTGAAAATTGATTGAAAAAAATCCGAGCCTCCCTAAAAATGAGCCAATGCATGGTCAACCGTGCATGTCGTTCGGTGAGCTATGGATCTGTATAGTACAATGCCACGCTTTTGTCAACCGATTACGGAAACGAGTCAGGTATAGCGAATACTAAATAAACCAGATTTTGCCGTCAACCGACTGCTCGTGAGAGCCAGTGAACGTTCACTCGGTTCACTTGGTTTGGTTGTCACGTGTTCCAATTACAGTCCAAATCAAATATTTTGGGGAAAATGTCATCATACAAGTTCGTAGCAATTTAGCAGCTCCTCACGTGTGTTTATCATGAAATGTGTGCTAATACGACCTAATTCCATCCTTTTCATAACGTGCCCCAATTGAATCCATGACAATGTATCCATGGATGGCAGTGTCAGGCATATCATTTATGTCCTGTGTGACTATAGATATCTTCATATAGTCTTGGAGCCTGTGTATATTACATTACATATTATAATTGTTAGGCATGGGGGCGCCATACAACGCGCTCACTCTGACAATTATGCAAAATTAGACATTTCGAATTAAAGAACACCGTATTTTATGTACACAAAATTAATCTACATGTCGAAATTGTTCGTAGTATTGTACAATACGTGTAGAAAGATGTTACTGGCGATATTACTGAGAAAACCATGGAAATCGCGGAGTATTTACCGCTAAAAGAACCGTGCCTAAATGAAGAGGTTTCAACGTAGACGGCAACAGGGTGTTTCCTAGCCTGACCGTTTGCGTATTAGTCAACGTAATGCTCTGAATTGGTCGAAATATCGTCAAACACTTTTAAATCTTACTTTCTGTATGGACAAATTAATTGCTCGTGAGTGTTTAAAACGAGCTTGAGTCAAATAACTTGGGTCAGTAATTGGCCTATTTGAAGGTGAGCATGCATGTAGGCCTAACATAGTCTGTGGAACTGAAAACGAAACCCGAGAACCCAATTTTGTGTGTGAATGTTGTTTAGTTTGAACAGTACTGGGCAAGGTACCTTCGCCTTTCGAAAAACAAGAATGATTCAGGCTGTTATAATTATCACGGAAAATTTGGTCACAGATTTAACAGTTCGCGGAGATAACGCAAAATCGGTAAAATGTTGCGCAATAATGACCTCAGACTTCCATAAGTATACAGAAAGAAATAATTATCCTAAATACATGTAATTCACAACGGCCAGAGGCGCTATCAGCTGAACACGCGTGCTATTCACGGTATGTAAATCTGTTTGTTTGCTTCGATGATCCTGCCTCGCAGGAACTCGGCAGCATTCCTATCGGACTATTTTTGCCAAGGTGGAAAAATCTTGTAAGCTAGCGCCAAGTTAACGTTCATGATTGAGGGATGACGGAAACATCGCTGTATCTAAAATAACTTACACTGTACCGAGCGAATCACGACCTCATGATTTGTAGTTTCAATCAGGTCCCATCAACTCCATAACGTGCTCAAATAAAGTCAATTATTAATCATCCGCCAAAGACTGTACCGGCTATAATATTTGAACAGTTATGTGTGAATAGATAGTTCTATATATTATAGGTGCGTTGTCTATCAATAGGCTTACTTCAAGATGACGCAGGAGATTTGTTCACGAATAATAGCGGATTAGCGCCGAGGAATAACAATTTGAAGTATTTTTCAAAAGTATTCTTGTGACAACGGCAGCCAACTTGAACAACACAATTGAATAATCTTGCAACACGTGATATTTCATACACGGTAGCTTCAGTGATTTGATCTTATTTGAAGTTTATTTTATTTGGAAAAATCTCTTTCGCAGCTGAAGGACGGATGACAGAGAAATTACCGTAAAAAAATAAAGTTAATAACTACGATCACCAGGTGATGTTCAGTGATGCCATATCAGGCTACACAAAGGTTGGTTTAGAGTGTTATAATTGCTACCGTTAAAAACTTAGGAAGTAACTTAGGTAATACCTTTCACTGGCAGCCATCGCGCCAGGTGCGTTCACGACGTGTTCCAGTTACTCTCCAAATCGAATAATGATAAAAAAAAAACAATTCTTAGAGAACTATCTAATCTAGGAGGGCATCAGCTGTCCATGTGTGCCCATCACAGTGTACTAATCTGACCTAGTTCTATCTATTTGATAATGTGCCCCAATAAAATTTATGACCATTCATCCATGAACAACTGTGTTGGGCATGATATTCCCATGGAACGTGATTGTTCCACATTGCATGAAGTCTGTTGTGTAATATATATCAAAGTTAGTCTCACATATGTTGCTAAAAGTGATACGATCAGTGTTGGAAAATATAGCGTATAGCAGGGGGTATCGTCTCCTAAATACCACTCAGTGAGCTGTATATACACCAGTATCACTGATACGAATGGTAGACAACCCCAACCGCTTGCACGATTACTGGCCCCTGGACTGTCATGGCGTTGATATCCCAATGGAGAGTTTGCCGAGTTCACGCAAGGGAGGATCACAACAAACAACGTCGTACATTATTATCGAGGATATTATACCACCTATGAAATTGGTAAGACTTCCATCAGTAGCCATCGTCAGTGTCTGTCAGTACACTCACAAGATAGATTACACGAAAACGACTAGATAAAATTATTATATGTTCATTTCACTCAAATTGGCTCAAAATGGCTCTCACTTGAACTGATGAAAAAAGGTACATATATTTATTTATTCTCTTTATGGAGTTCCTATTTTACTTATGTTGTCTAATCTAGGTTGTGAGTGTATAGCTATCGGTATAGTAGTAGAGGCCAATGCATGTGGTCCGGTAAAATTCACTATATGTTGAACAAATCAAGATGCTGAACAGCAATTCATTCCAGCAGTTTTCAAAATTATATGGACAGAACTTCTAAGTGACCTAAGTGACTGAACTCACACAAAATATGCTCAAATTCGAGTACACATTATATTCATACGCCCAGAGATTTGGAACCCGACTTCTAATTAGGATTGCGTCATTACTGCATACCTCTGGTACAAAACACAAACTCACGCAACGTTGGTGTTTACTTATTAGGCTCATCTTCCGCGATAACGTGTTCCAAGAGCAAGACATAATAATAATACGAGTACACTTCGTTCGTTACGCCTGCAGATGTCACGCGCTAATATTGGTTTGACCTAGTTCGCTTACTTCTAAATCCATGACTCGCTCTAGTTATCATAATGCGATTTTAGAACGGGTAAGTGAATATGTGATAGTTGTTAATATGTTAAGTGCTTACTAATTCATATCCACAATTTAGAGTACTCTTGAACAATCGACTTGTTCACTATGTACTCATGCGTCACGATTCAATGTTGAATATAGGCAAGAAAAATGTAATACCAGCTGTCACGAGCACGAGTTGATGTGACCTAGTTTGCCCACTTCCAAAATTATCACTCGTTTGATGTCATTATTATGGTTTTGGGTGTGTAGCTAACGCCGCCGCCGCCGCCAGTAACTTTAGGCGTTAGCGCAATGACTCTCTACCACTTTATCAGATTGATTCGAAGCTTAGTACACACGTCTGACCTAGTAAAATCTCGAATGGGTGCGAGTGTGGGCATTGCAGCACAACTGCCGCTATTTCGCAGGCCTCATGCGAAATTGTCAAGTTTGTTCGATTCACACGAAACTTGGTGGGTGTGTACTACAGTTGGTCCCCCAAAACATGACGATAATTCCAAGGTCTTCAAAGGTCAAATTTGCCTGATCTATACGATTTTCCTAACTTTATCGGATTCGAAAGACATGTACTACCGTTAATCCTGAGAAAAAAAAGGCTGACATTTCGAAGTCACTGGAGGTCAAATGTGCGTAATTATTGCGATTTACCTAAATTTGTCAGATTTGAACGAAACTTAGTGGATGTGGACTATAGTTGGTGCTGACAAACATGACAGTCATTTCAAGAACACCTCCAGTGGGTAGAATTCAGGTCATAATATGCGTGTTTCCTAACTTTGTAAGATCGGTTTGAAACTGTGTGGATGTGGACTACGTACAGTTGGTCCAAAACAATATGTAGGTCATTTAAGGTCCATCAGAAAAATACAATATGTAATTTGTCCAATCATCGGAGGCCAATATTCAATATGTAGTATATTCGTACAATTGGTGGTAGAAGGTAGTGTCCTGGAAGCTCATGTGAGCTTATCAGAAAAATGTGAATCAGTTTTCAAATCTATTGGGAAGACAACATAGTGATTCAAGCACTGCATGTGGGCGAGTGAAATAACATATATGGGAGGAATTATTCTCCTCCAATCCTTTGTAACAAAGCGATTGTGAAAAATGTTACTTTGAGGAATCGTTCAATTTAAAATTCTCAAGCCTCTTCAGATGGATACAAATCTGCTGGAGAAATATACACGTGAATGAATCCAACTGTTGTGTGCAATCGTCATTGTCCTATCGTCGGGATATAATGTTTACCATGCTTCCATTTCACTAACTGTGAATCCTAGGTGCATTGATCTCATGATCTGCCTGTAAAAATCGAGTCTATAATCTGATTGGTATATATTATTCAATGTCGGCAGTATTTTTCTGCCGTATACTAATATAACACACCGGCTGCAATCTACAGCGTCCTTCGAATTTACTGGAATTATTCATTGTAAGTTGAAATATTCACTGAGCGTAATTAGAAAGTTCATATGAGAGTTTTAATCTCGAATGAGTCTATGCCTAATCACAAAAAAACACTCATAAACACCTCCGGTTTCTGCAGTCTGATTTATTGAGCAGTTCATTCGAGACTGAATTCGAATAGTCGATGTCTTCTGACTTCACGATGACGTTTTAGAGTTCTGCAATACATCACAGACTGTTACAAACGTAGTATGCATTAGTATCTGAAAGGGGCATTACCCAGGGGCATTACCTCGGTCTGTGACCTGGCGAGGGTTCGCAGCTGATAAGAGTGCTGGATCCAGGTATATGCACCCTCGTCGGCTCGTATCAGATCGGTCTCCTTGTCCGGCGAGTAAACCACGAAAAAACATCTTCGTCTTCTTCTCCTGCTTCTAATCTTTTGAGAATTGAAACACTGGTGTCTGGATATAGAATGCTAATGTCCAGGAAGAGCGTGGCGAAGTCTATGAATGAATAGTTCACATTTTTCTATAGATGAATGAATGACATTACGGATGTCTCAAGGAGTAAATCGTCTTGAACATCATTCTAGAATATTGCTAGTAATAAACACACCTTACAACCGTCACACATTCATTTTCCCGCGTTAGAACCGCATTGAAATAACTGAACGAGAGATAGGCGAGCTAGGTCAAATCGATACAAGCGCGTGACAACTGCAGACGCAGCACATAATGGGAAAGGTACGAGTCCAAATATTATTCCTCGCGCATGGACCAAGTTATCGCGGCCGATAGAGTAATAGTTTAATTAGCTTGTGATTCCATTCGACAACTAATGGAATGATCTATAAAACTACATTCATTTCAGTCTACAATGTTTTCCATTGAAATAATGCCTACCAAGTTAAATATATCCTCGATGAAAAAGTTGAAGTAATTTAATTGTTATATAGTTACCCTTTTTGCCTCCCAATTAGAACTAATCATGAAGATCGTCACGGGTTTTCCACACCAGGAATGTCATATTTGATACTGATACCTTTGTGGTTTATTTCAATTCAATGTTGTGGTTAGTAGTTCACGTTGACTCCTATCGGATGATACTGATGTACATCCCACTGACTTTAATTTCAGAAACGTCACGCATTGAAATACACTAATTTGTGTTTCTATCTGCTTACGCAAATTGTAAAACTCCAACCCTAGACATGGAGAACGATCAATTATACACAACGTACCACCAATGAGTGGAAACTTTGCATCGAACTCATAAACGATAAACGATATGAAACTATCTAGTCACAGAGAATACGTACGTTGTAATGTTGTCACCACATTGCTACCTACCCACGCTGATATTATACTAACGTATAGGCCACTGACTTCAGATTTAAGTGCACCAATACATCTTGAAGAGTGGAAGATCATATCATTCTGTGACATGTTGTATACACGATGCATTTACATAAGACTATCTAGTGACACGGAAATGCTAAAACAATCTGGCAGACACTGTTATTCATGGATAAATAGTATAAAATTAATGTATTTATTTGGAGCACGTCAGGAAGTGGATAGAATCAGGTCAGATCAGCCCGTATTGATGGGCACACAGGGGAAGCTGATGACGCGTTTGGCGGTTCTGTAGGAATTCAGTGCGAACATTTTATTTTGTATTATTCACCTCGGTGTGTGAACTGGAACACCGCACAGACAGTGATGAAAGTGTGCACATAGAGTGGGATGTGTAAGCCACATGACTACCTTACCATACCACCGTAATGACACGTATAGAACTGGCTTCCATTTTTGAATGCACCAATGAGCCTTACGAAACGGATATCATATCATTCTGCGATATATCCCAATATAAGGCCCATACGGATTTTGCGCAGTAACCTACAATCTTCGACAAGAATGATGGGACACTACAGACCCGTGGCACGAACGTAGTGCGAAAATCGCGGAACTAAAACCCCCACACTCACCTCCAATGTTTCGCCCAACAAACGCGCTCTCAAATACCAACATTGAATGGGGAAGCGGGGGTGTCCCATCAATTTTTGTCGAAGATTGTAGACTGTATGCAGCAATCTAGTCATATCGAAAAAATGAAACGGGTACTGTCATTCATGGATCAAATTGAGGCGCATTATAGAGATGATAGAATTAGGTTAAATTAGCACACAGTGATGGGTACGCGTGGGCAGCAGTTGATTCGCAGTGCAATTATAGGAGAAGGTCAATGTAACTGCATGGAACACGTGACACACAAACCTGGCAAACCATGTGTACTTTACCGGAATGTTATGAGAAATTAGTTGACAGAAGCCCGGCCACACACTTGATGTACGGTTCTGATGATCACCGCTGGATGCAATGTTTGCGGATGGCTTTCTGTTCAGTTCAGCAGGATTTCAGGTTCCAAGGACTAACACATTTTCGCAATTGCTCCATAGTAGGGTCATGTGGATTTCTCCCTGAGGTTTCCGAGGACTTCTTTGAACAGGTGACTTCGCAAATATGAATAACATCGTAGCATTTGGAGTATGTGAATTCTAATGTCATTGCTCCGAATTTGCTTAACGGGCTATAGCATTGAATTGGGATGTTGTAACTTAAGTAGCCCAATCATTTATACGAGTCACACAGGTGTAGTGAAATACCATGGATGACACTAGTATTTATTGATGAATAGTCAGTTATATAATTGGAGCTTTGATTATAGGCAGCACTTTAGGATTATCAATATTATTTACGTTCAGACAATAACAAAATCCATTTGAGGGAGAGGTGCATCCTTCAATTCAAAATGCATTGGCCATTCAATAAAAATAATGATAATACCTTAATTAAATGTTTTACCCATGATTTATGTCGAAACAATCCATAGTTGTAGGAGGTACCATCATAAATTATGGGCACACACAGTATGAGGTATATTCGATACATGTAAATGGTGGCGATAGAAAATGAAAATAAAAGTCAAATTAATGTAAGAGTGGATTACCATGAATCATGAGCTGCCAAATTATGAGGATTAGCCGAATATGTAGATCTAAAATGATGACAATCAAAAATGAATAGGTGAACATGATGACCCTTACAAGACGCAACCTACATCATATGAACATATATAATATATGTGTACAATAATAATGGCGATGATTATCGCAGTGTCAGGCGGATGATGTCAGTTGGGCTATGTCCACAATGTACGATACATCGGGGATTTAGTATAAAATCTAGTACAGTGGAACTGTTCGTTTATCCAGAGCTTGAACGGAATTATTCCACCCACCTAATGAAATCTGTTGTCATGATTGCATGTAACGTAAACATTCCTCCCGGGTACATGTGGGTTATGTTATCATTGAGAGCATCCAGGAGTGTCTGTGGGTTGTAGTACCACATTTCCACACGTACTGCGATATCTCGACTCAGCTCCAGTTTAATTGACATGCATGCCACATGGCATAGAGAGATGCAATGTTACATTGATGTAATATAACATGCCATGCAGTGCGGGAATTAAACGAATGTGCTATGTGGAGTCACAGCTCAATCTTGGTAGGACCGAAAAAACTATTGGCTACACGGATACGTATGCATGTTGTAAACCTGGAAGCCGAGGAGCCCAGGAAGCCGAGAGGCTTAGTGATTCCTTGCCTGCATTGACTTCTGATGGCCTCGACAATACATTCTAACTAAAAGACTTTGGCCGTATAAACCTCCACGACCTCTCTCATATGTATAATAATCAACTAGGGATACAGATAATGTCGTCCAGCAGCTAGTCATTAGTTGCATTTATTGACCTTCACAAGACGCAACCCACATATTTTAAACATGCATGATCAATATGTGTACAATTGTCGGTCGAATGATGCCAGTTGGGCTATATCCACAGTGAACAGTACGATGGGACTGTCGGCTTACCATGATCTCGAACGAATTACCTTCCTCCGCCTAATATAATTCGCTGTCAATCAGGATTGCATGTAACGTCAACATTCCTTAGGCAAGGCGCCTCATCTCCATTGCTACCTGTTAGGAACCGGAGAGTTTGTCTGCTCCCATGATCGGGGTAGAATCTGTAAGGCGAAAACAGCTGTAAAACAATAATGAAGCGCTTTATGAGCACCATATATTATTAGTCAGCGATCATGTATATATATAATACATTGTAACTAGTAATAGAC
>JAUOBX010108720.1:0-12738 GCA_032360705.1 Eupentacta quinquesemita
GTAGTCGGCCGAAAATCAAGAAATCGTGTAGCAATCCGATAACGATATCGTTGCAGTGTGACCGGGGCTTTACTCTGAAAACCTCTGTGCGGTTTCTGCCTCCACACGGGTATATTTGCAAGGCTCACATGCATAAAACATACTGTTTGGACACAATGAACAGCAACGGAACGAAAGTGTCGGTTTATCGTTACATATTTATATATTAGGTAAAAACAGCAGAAACATTCGCTATTTACATTGCCAGTTTCGAATCGGAAGGTGTTTCAAAAGTCATGTCCAAGCCATAATCGCCTCGAGCTACCTCCAACAAAATCAGCATTCTTCCAAGCAAGGACGTCACATAGATACCTCTCGAATCAGTGATAACTTGATAAGTGAGAACCACATGCAAGATTGTTTCAGGCTCATGTCCAGCAATGTGGATCACGGTCGAATGTCCCACCAAATGAAATATTTTACAAGTTTTCCGATTGGCTGAATTGTGAACTTTTATTCTATATATATATAGTCGTTACTTTTGAAGCATGGAAGACAATGATTGATTTCTAAGCTGAATGGACTATAAATGTAACTGCATAATCGCATTGTCTTTACAGAGATATTATTTCTTGTTGTATCTGTGAGACAGGGCGGATATGTCATCGGTACCACCACGGAAACTGTTGCTACTTTCTGGCTGGACCATTCTTGGGAATTCTGCAGCAAACAAAGATGTACTGCAGAACTTGGTCATATCCGAATTTGTGTTGTTCCCGTGTTCATCTGTGCCTGCTCGTTCGTAACTTGTAATATATGTTTGCCAATTCAAGAGTAAAAATGAGGTACATATTTATATAACGCCTATTGCCAGAGGATACAAAAAGTGTTAATTATTACTTGAGTGAACAAAAAATATTTCAGGCGTTTTTCGAACCAGTGGACATTAACTTACTTCTGACGGAAGAGAGTTCTATATGGATGAACCCCAAACCCAGATGAGCTGGGTAGAATGTCGAGGAGACGTTGATTATGGGATCGGTAATCGTTCTTGGCACGACGAAGATAAATGCACTCCGTCGATTACTTCCAGAGGAAGAGAAGGGGAAGAGCTTGAGCTTTAAAAACATGCAGATCAAGTTCGTACTATATTCTCTGATCAACAGCTAGGCAGCTAGTGAAGCTTTATTTGTCGTGATCACGAGTAGACCCCTGACAAATAAGATGAGCGGACGGTAAAACATTCGCTACATGTACCGCTCAACCGATGCGTAAGTGCGGCTTATACGTCAGGTACCGTAGACTGGGGTAACTTTGACACGCGGGTAACTTTGTATTCAAATGACCGACTGCCCTGTATTTTCGAAATTGTTTCTCTCTTGTTATTTCCTCGCATATATAGGGGTGAGGTTGGAAGAGGTTTTCTCAAACAAGATTATTATGATATATATATACTACCGGAAGTAATTAATGAACAATTGAAAGATGCCCTAATTTGCGACAAGCTCCCGTTGCCACTTTAAGTATTATTTTAGATTTCCGTCTCTGTGCGATTCACAGCACCTGTAATGTAAACAAAATCGAACTTTGCAAAGAATTTATTCAATTTGATTTTTTTTCTTCAATTCTCATACTGTTGCTTCAGAATATACCTGTCAAAGTTTCTCCAAACTGGGGAATTCACATTTTTACTTTACCAATGACATAAGTTTTGGGAAACATCTCCCATTTGCATCAAAGTTAATTTGTACGAGCATCTACGAGTCCCAATGTTATTTCTTAAATAAGGGATGGGTGTTCCCCATTCACCTTTTGACGAACAAATATAGAAAACTTACCCCAGTTACCCCAGTTAAAGATAGCACACATCGTTGGTAGTGCGTAGGCAGTATGATGGTAAAATGACGGGGTGGTGATAAACCATCAGGAAAATGTTGAGCCAACATTGGAAAGCCAATTACTGACTGGTGTCCATTAGACTAGTATTGGCGGAGCATAGTACAACCAACACGCTGACTTCAAGGACCTACATCCATTCGGTAAACCTATTCCTATTTGTCAATGTAGTTACATAATATCTGCCTACGTGCACCCAACTATGAGACAACATTGCATCAACGTATTCGTCAACAAATTTACCAACGTTGGCACATATATATTATTATATCATTACCACTATGCTATTCTCATCCAATATTAATCGACTAATAGGCTTAACTAATATATCAGATATCGCCCTCATTATCAGCTATGTGCTGCTTGGACAAATAATACTAATAGTGATTTTCAGTGATTATATGCCTATTCAATGCTGTATCACCGCTTAACATCTGCCTCTGAGCGCTTTACAGATGACTTTTCCCTGAAAATACAATGATTAGTGTCTACCAATCTATTACCTATACTCAAGTAATATAAAAAGTTTGTCAGCTCTGGGAGGAATGAATAAAAATTAATGAAATCCAATGAAGTGTAGTATTTTACGATTGATAGAATAATTGAAGTTGAAAGCAGATGCTTCCTGCTTAACATCTGTTCCAAAGCGCTTCACACAGATAACTTTTCCTTGAAAATACAATGATAAGTGTCTATCAATTTATTACCCAAAGTCCAGTAATATGTAGCGTTTGTCTGATATCGCGGAGAATGAATCATGATTATTTAAAAGTAATACAATGTAGTGAAGTGTTTTACGATCGATGGATTAATTCAGGTTGAAAACTTCAATTAGCTGCTTCCTACTGACAATACGTAAACGCTAGATTTATAGCAGAATTCAGGAATATCTAAATGTTTTCAGAAAAAATATCACATGGATAAAACATCATCTTCTTCATATCTAACACACATCAAGAGTCGTCTCAGCATTTCTCTCGAATGGAAGAGCTTGACGGATTCAGGGGATACCGAGTCACGCTCAAGTTAGAAGGAAATGGCTTCAAACCACTTAAGAAATCAGTCAGTGCCATTGAAGACACATTTCAAACATTTTTAATGGGTTGCTATAATAAGGTCAAGCTACAAAATATGCCTGTATTACCTAAAGTGAAACAATTCACAGACTCGTTTGTCGGAGTGAAGTGAAGATCACTACTGATATATGTAACGGAAGATGAGAAACACTACGAAAGTAACAGATGCTCTGAAACTGAGAGACTACGAATAACATGTCCATCAAAAGGATATATAGCTACTGAGAGATTGCTCATCATAATCTCTCTTCCAATCCTCCAGCCATACCCTTGTTTTAAACATGTTTTCCGTCATCCCATATCGACGGTGTCTGAATTCAAATCCACGCTGTATTGATACTGTGCGAATTGCCAAATGGCTGTTCCTATCCTGTGAGTGTGCATGGTTCATGTCCGAAACATTATTAATGATCGCCGCGGGTCGGTGGATGGCTCATAGCATTTACCTAATGAACGCTTTGTGTTTCATGTTCATCTGATTTCAGCGGTGTCGGGTGATGGAACATCTCAATGGAATTATATTGAAATACATCAGAAATGTAAATTTACTGCCCAAATCAGAATTTTAAAAGAGTCACTTCAGGAAAGAATTAGCAAACTTGTTAGCATTGACTGAGGCTATTATTTTAACCTTTGCAAGACGTATATTAGTTGTAATCCGTACCTGAGCAATAGCCCACCGTACTCATATACATTGCACATGTACAATTGCACATTCGCATTATTACCTGTCTTATCGTTTTACCGTCTGTAGAAATCTTTTATAACCCACTGTATATGTTTATATAGCCTATCTGAACTTGTTTTATATGAGTTCCAATGGGACTCCAGTTTCCTTCATGGTAATAAAGATTTGTGTATATCTCATATCTTATATCCTAATATATCTTATATATCTAACAACGTGGTCCCTTGATTCGCAGTATCAAGCCAAGATCAAATCACGGGGAAATTATTGATTTCTCTGTGGATTGAATCCTATTTTCGTAAGTTCAGTTTCATTCTAAAGAGAAGATTAGAAAAGACTAGTTTTCCTTTATCGTGTTTCGGATGTCTTCATGGGTTTGTCTTTCGTGTTTTAATAAAAAAACGCATCGTGAAATAAATCAGGATGATAGCTGCATGGACCTCTGGGGATTTGGGTTATTTATTTCAGGCTACTTATGGTGGCAATCAGCGCGAAAGACTCTGGTAATAATTCCATGACTCTCATTCGATATTTCAGTCACTCGTCAGTGCACAGTAGGTTTCACGCTGGAGGATTCTGTATCATCAGGATCATCCATTTATAGTATTACCTCGGTAATATCCATCATAACTGCTATTACAGGGCCCATCCGCACAACACAGATAAAAGACGAAATTTCAGCTATTAGCAATTTGTTATCAACGGAGGCTTCTCAATACCTCTATATGAGTGATATAGGGTCAAATGAAACAGCATAGGAAGGTAAACCGAAGCATGAAATATACAAAATAAACCAAGCAACCTCTCACGCCAAGGCAGTCTGGACGACTCTGACAGGAAAAGCATAAGATGTTGTCCAGCAATGGAACTAAAGGAGGATCACATCTTCTGCCCTGGTACAAAAGAAGTCATGAGGGGAAGAACTTCCCACAGTGACATGGAATGATATTAAGCATCCCGCATACGTTCGGCTGGTTTTACCTGTATTTCCCTGCTTTGTGACTAATATGTATGCGTTTGGCTTCTATGGCTGAAACTTATACTCTGCGGGATTGTAGGAGCGCGTTCACTGTAATAAGAGTGATAGGCCTATCATTGAGTATATCATCGACGTGGGAAGGCGCTATAATCACAACACATTATTAAATTGCATATTTCAATATGTAGCTTATATTTTGTCTTCATTAGGACTTGAACGTCAATGAACATGTCACTATTTCGAGTATCGGATTGTGTGAAGATGCGTTGGCTTCAATTGGCTGTCATTTCGTTCAAAATGTTAATCGATGGTTCTTCGACATTTATCACGTTGTTGCATATGAGAACAGAAGTGAAGAATTCATCAGATCGGAACATTTATAGTTTGCACTGGGTTGTCAACAAATGTCATCGGTAATTCAACTATGTCAAGTGTCGTTATTTTATTGCTTGTCTTGTTTAATGAAGTCATTGGGCAATTTTAAGAGTGTTACCAAGGAAAGGCCCAATATGCCGATGTTGTACATAACAACGACTTTATATAACGGATATATTTCGCCCCTTGGAAGAAAAGGCTGGTCATTTTGCTTTGTAGGAAACATGTATCTTTACAGTAGCTATAGTGAGAGAGTTCCACCCACACCGTGTTGTCGTTCATGCGAATATTTGAAATTTGAAGCGTCAGCTCTTGGCCAAACTAACCTATGACGAAAATTCGCCTTCAGGCTTTCATTATGAACAACGAAAAGCACCACGGTCAGGAAAGTATAACAGAGGATCCTACCATATGTGAAGAGTCACCCTGGGTCTTCACACACCCCATCATGTGAGTACGTTTTTCAGAATCGTTGACTCGTGACCTCTGGTGACGCTTTCGCGCCAGCCAATTTGAGCACTTGGTTGACAAATGTATGTTAGTTTACCCAGCTGAACGTTTTGCATTTTCACAATCAGGATTGCTAATTTTGTGAATGCTGCTTTCTATACACAGAATAACAAGCAATAAACTCCCCAGTGAACCCAACCCTGTCCATTCCCCAGTCATAATTAAGTCACGGGAGTTTTAGGAAACCGTCCCTCATTTCCAATAGCATTCAGCTGAGGCACGTCACAGCATGGCGACAGCTGGATGATTTTTCGTATTCGCATAGTCGTGAGGAATCAATTGTCATCAGATTCTCGGTGAATATTAATTTATTTGTCATCAGGGAGAGAACATTCATTCCTAAAGCGTCTTTGAGATCGAGGGAATCTCCATGGGAAGGGTCGGTGCTAATATCGACTGGGGAGTGATAGTATTACAACATGTTGTAGCATAGCTGATTAGCCCCATTTCTGAAAACTTAATAACTTCATACCATAGAGCTGGTGGACTTCGCCAGAGTTTCTTCATGCGCAAAACTCGGAGCCTCAACAAATATCGGTTTGCTGAGGCAATCTTTAATCGGTGTCTCTCATCATCTTTGTAAGTGAAAGGAATAATTTGTTCCCAATCGAAGTAAAATGTCTTATTACTCCCTATGTACCAGGGCAAGACTCATGTGAGTTAACGTTTGTTTGGATTGTAGTTTACTTACTTTGCCTCTTTGTCAGTCTTGGCGCTGAATCAAAATCAAAAGTCCATGAGACAGGAGCGAGACAGTTCTCAGTTCGAGGCATACGATTCCATCGGTTCTAAGTGAAGATTGATAGCACCCTCCTCGATTGAAGAACATCAATGTCACTTATGAGTATTTGATGGATTGATTAGCGAAATTGAATAATCGAGGAAGTTTCTCGAGGTCGGGATGACCATTTTGAATTGTTACAATATATTTCTGGTTGACTGATTATTTGTTAGATTCCCGCTCACGTGAGTTGCAGCAGGTCTATATGCAACCTTGTGAACCATGCACACATCTGAAGAAGTTGACAAATTGGCCAGCCAAGTCTATTACACAATATATTAGGTATATAAACGTAGTGAAGATGCAACTAAAATTCCCTACCAACAGTGCCCCTATGTCACAGCGACTTGCTTATTCTGTAAATGTTAATGTGGTACGGTTCTACCTCACGGCATGTCCGTTCATCGAGACTGCCATGAATATGGGAACGACGTCAAAACAGCTGATATTCAAATAAGGTTTGTTTTGAATATATTGTCACGTTCCCTCGCCTCATCGTTCGGTCGTTTCATACTTTTACATTGTTTTTCATCTTCAAATATCAGCGTCCGCAACCTTCTCAATGATTTAAATCACGGTGCCGTTTTCTCATTCGCGGCCATGGAATGTTTAAATCCACGCAATAGTCAATTACAGCATTGTTTTTTTGCAATTATCACTCTCCTCAAACCTCTTCTGTTTGAATGCGGTTTTCACTACTTCCCAGACAATCATACGCTCCCAACATCCGATCCCAACCCACATCACCCACTCCCCCCGATCACTCACTTATCACTTTTCTGCACTTCTACAATGGACGCCTTCTTAACAGAAACATGACTGCGTTCGCTCACCTCTAGCTCAGGCTGTCAAAGCTTACATGTCATAGTGGTGTTATAGTGTCAACGGAGCTGACACTGATAACCTCTCGAATGTGGTGAGATCGGTTTAGAGATCACAGTGTTTCCGTGATAAGATCATCGAAGTTATCAATGTGTTCGTACGGCAGAGGTATGGACATGGTGATGAACATGATGATACGGTTCTGAGGACGGAGGTTGATGAAATGCCCGATGTATTTTGAAGAAGAATTATGTCAACAGGTTCACCCTCCCCTCCGTGTAATGTTTTCCTGACTATGTTGTTTGTGCTGTTCGCCTGGGCTGTTTTGCTGTAAATTCGGGAAATGGCAAAGACATGGAACTATGGCGTGCAAACGTATGGAATGTAACGATAGTTTTTTAGGCCAATATATATGGGCAGATTTGGCGAAAAGATGAATATCAAACCAAAATCCACGCTCAATTGTTACAACATATTATCAGAATTATACATTGTCAGAAACTGCAGGAAAATAACTGCAAAATGTGTATGTGGGTAGAGTAATATACCTTCGGATTATTCCCTAGATACTAAGCAGGACCAACTGAGATGTCGCACATGTATCTAAAACATATTCTATCTAGACATAATCCATCTAGACTGTAGAAAACATCTGTCCATATGACAGCACTATTATCGAGGTATGCAGCAAATGTGTATCATATCCTGTCATGATCGATACAGACGATCAAGAACCAATAGGACTGTCAGTTCATTATCGGTTAGTGATGAGGGAATGGTGTGTTTCATACGCTCTCCCTGAAGCGGGTGAACATTTATTTGAATGATAAACCTATCGGACGTTTTGAATGTATCCATTATTGACCAACATAACTGGCGATGATAGTCTGTTTCACAGCGGAATGGTGAGAATGGTGCTCATGTTCCGTCACGAGGCAACATGGTTCATGCATCGTTCCCTGAGGCACACACGCGTGTCATATACCCACACCTTGTATATCAGTTCAGTTTCCTATTTTGCATGTTCCTTGTCAGACTATTCGTTGTCTCTTCATTTGAATTGTTATCCCTGTTTTCACAAACGAGCGACGCCTTGTCTACGTCAGCTGAGCAAGAACACCGATGTTGGTAGTGTTGATGCATCCCAATGATGAATATAAAATCAACGGAGCTGTGAACTGCTGTCAATTGGTATAATTCGAATGTTTTGACGTATTCCAATATCGATCTTTAGTATTTGGCACCATTACTGTTATGGCCTGCTCATCGGTATCGGTAACTGCGCGGCTAGGCGTATTGCTCGTATTCCGAAGCGGCACCACATAACTGCAGTTCTGAATAGATAGATAGATATATTCTTTATTCAATCAATGAGCAATAAAATTACACATCAAATATTGAAACGTTCCTCAAGCTCCTTAACATTGAAATGGAAGAGTAGAAGAATTGACGATTACAATGTCTAGGGGAGCGGCCAGAAGCGGTTTTTGGTCGACTTAAGTACCCCAAATGTGTTAAAGCAACGCTATAGCTAATTTCACTCGTGAACGTGTCTAGTTTACGAATATCATTGTCGTGGAGATCAAAAGTGGGGCCAACTACCGTGAGGCTGACTCAAATGAAGCCTTATAAAAAACTTTGAATGATTCTGAGTCTTTTTGAGGGATGACATAATGTTTTCAATCCGTACATATACACATCTACCCTAACGACACTTGAATGAAACTACAACTATGAGTGGTATAATCCATGTCAATCATAGTGAAGGTATGTGGAGCAATAGTTATTTAGGGGTATTGAAATATGCTCATTCCATCTATGCAAGTTTCGAAGCGATGAATTAACCCTTCACCTGGCCTTTAACCTCTGTTGACCTTAGACGACCTCTGACCTGACCCCAGATAGGGACCATGTACTCAACATGAGAACGCATATGCCAAGTATGAGCTTCATCCATCTGAGTGAGGTCGAGTCATCGTGTTAACGAGCTAAAATTTGCCAAAATATTGACTTTTCACAATTTAAAATGTTTTCCTCCAGTTTAACCCTGACCACAAAAAAAGCAACAGGGTTTTTGTACTTCCCATAACAAAACTATAGACCAAAGTTCAGCCTAATCGGACCAAGCATTTTGGATTTCATCATGTCGTGTCATGTCATGTTAACGAGATCTTCAGATTTCATGCTCTGTTGACCTCAGATGACATCCGACCTGACCCTAAATCAATGGGGACAATGTACTCTTCATGAGTAACTCAGATGCCGATTATAAAATTGATCCACCGAAGTGGGGTAAAGTTATCGTGTTAACAAGCCAAAATCAGCCGTATTATCGATTTTTCACAATTCCTCAAATTTCCTCCAAAATGACCCACAGTCTACACCACAAGCAATAGGGTTCTCGTCATAACAGAGATACATATCGAAATCCAGCCTGATCGTACCAAGCATTCTGAACTTATCATTTCAACAATATTTTCAGACTTCTGACCTCTGTTCACCTCAGGTGACCTCTGACCTGAGACTGATCAATAGGGGTCATGTACTCATCATGGGAAACACACATACTAAGTATGAGCTTGATCCCTCCATGTTGGGTCGAGTTATCGTGTTAACAAGCCATGCGTCACCTATACACATATCGTTACAAATGTGAACATATATCCTCGGAATTAACTTCGCAGTAAAATGTTATAGGTTAGTGGGATTTTATTCAGTGCACAGTGCATAGTGAAATTGGGATAAATAGCTGCTCATACTACAACTACGAATTTCTACAGCGTAGAGCGAGCGTGTCAGCCAAAACATAATGACACAATCATCGTTTTGGCGGCTCAAAGTTAATTACAGGTGGATCATCTGCTATTGCTACGGATTCACCCGACGACAATCGCAGTACAACCACTGACCAAGGGAGACTCCTGTTTTATGCCTGCAAGGGACGTTCCTCTTAACGCACAAAACGCATGAGATTATCGAGTAGAATGGCTTTCTCAGTGGGAAAAGGTGACAGATCAGGAGGTATCAATTTCGAGGAGCTATCCAACATGAGCAGTTTAATGAAGGTAAACTTTTCCAAGAGTCTAACAGTACATCAAATCTGTTGTGAATTTTATTGCAATGTCCTATGCGCAGCAGAATAGTTGATAACAACCAAGGACATCGTACTATGTATTTAATGCAGTGATGTGTACGGTGTTACCGTGTTGCAATTGAATCAGGCTCCATCGTAAGATATTCCTATCCAATGTGAAACTGTCATTTCGTCCGTACAGTCCTTGTATACGCTGCATGTGATGTTGAGAGAATATTCTCAATGACGATAACGTCTTTTCCAAGATGTGTTACATGCAGCTAATGATTATGATATTCATATCTCGTGCTTATAAAGCGCGTCCCCACGTCGATGACATGCTCGAAGAGATTCACATCATGTAATACCCTAAGAACCCTAAAAGGTGCAGATTGTATTCGATCGCCTCACATATTCTCGCTAACGCCTAAGTGGGACGAGGCAATGGGGACGAAACTCGAAGCCTGGGGACGCACCGGAAAAGCCAACCGGTCGGGAGACTGATCTCACGCACGTATTATTGCATTGAAAACGATCGGGACGAGCTAGATAGAGAAGATGATAACACTAACATGCTCTGTGCCTTGCTAATGACAGGTCGGAATAAAATTCACGCTTGGTGTCTACCAAGCGTTATCGTTAGGCGTCTCTATATTATATCGATTATGGACCAAGGAACATGGCTGGTGATAGTGGCTGAAACTAATAGAACGTGGTAACCTAGTTGGCTAGAGCGTCGAGCTGGTGATCCAGAAGTTACCAGTTCAAATACGCGTTGCACCTTCGGGCAAGGTGCTTTATCCCAATTGCTAACAATGAGAGGGAGGTGTTTTGTATGTTGCCGTCTGCTTGTGATGACCCCCACCTTCACATTGAGGTCACGCTACAGATGCATTGCCTTGGTCCATGACCTGGCGAGAGTTCGCAGCTTATAGTACTGTATCCAGGTATGCGCGATTGTCGGCGTGTATGGGATCGGTACCCGTAAGTAAACCATGAAAAATGTGTGTCAGCTGATGTATGTGTATATAGGCAGGTTACGAGATTTTGCGTTATTTTACCTCAGAGCAAAGTGTCTCGAATTTATCCTCTACGTAAACTGATAGAAGTATACTACCACCATGAAAATCACTTCATCGTGTTCTCTCACATGATATTAAATTTGGCAGTTGTGGACAAAAGAGACGAGAAAGATAATTTCATTGGCGGAAGAAGTTGTATGACAGGTTAGTAGTTAAGACAATGAGTTGTTGCATGAAAAGTGTATTTCCCCATCGAATAATAATAAAATCAGTGACTAACATCTACATAAATTCGCCCAAATTCGTAGTAAGAATAACAGCTTGGGTTACGGTTTTGATGCTGTTTGACATGTGCGCAAATCAATGATTTGTGACTATATAGAGTGTCTCGACGTGTTCCACCCCAAGAACTGATATAGTGATGATAAAAGTGCCAACCGAGTATTCAGGCGTCCTGGATATGATCGAACCTTAAATAAAGTTTATTATCAGTCCATACTGTCCAGATATTACGGTCCTTACCAGACCAGTTCTAATAAATATCTAGAGCGATTCCAGAAAAACTAAAACAGATTATTTATTGATCAAGTATGGTGAGCTCTAATGCCCGATACTATAATTGTGCACCCATGATCGTCAAATGGAGGTTTTTCAAATATTGGGGGGGGGGGGGATGGATTAATTGTTTCTCTCGAACGGGTTTACAGCTCAAGAATGCAACGCCACAATTAGTATATGAATTTGGTATCGTCTGTAACCGATATTACAACAGTCTCAGAGCTCTACATGCACATCCACTCCATGCAGATACTACTGGCAGCCTGCATGGTCACTTGACAACCTCACGCTATATTATGTGCGAGGTTATAATTTTAGATGACGATAACGTGGTGATAATAAAATTACGATGATCAACATTGGATTTTTTTTCTATCAAGGCTTACTCTCAGCTGCTGTCCGAAGTCGTTTTCCAGTTTATTCAGCTCAATGACCATTTTTTACTGCCACGATTTAGTCACGCTTTCGGGGGTCAATGTGTACGTAGCCATTATCTTGAGAGAACTTCAGAGGTTGGCTACATTAACTCTGATCATCAAGCCTAATTCTCACATATTGTTGTCTTCCTATTAACTTATGCCAAACCATTATGATAAAATTAATAGATATGATATTGTATACTTGTACAGGTCAAACTGGTGTGCATACATCCACTGCACGAACAATTTGCAGGACAATCCTCTGGATATTGTTTATAACACTGTAAGTATTCCTCGTCATTTTAGAACACTAAACGATGTGGGTCCCTGTAAATAATGGTCCCTAGCAATATCCTCACTCATGAGAGTTCTCTTGTGGGCATTAGCCGATATGCTTGTGAAGGGACTAACTATGAAGTTTCACCATCAATTTTATCTTTTGCCGGCAGTATTCTAATACCTGAGAGGAGTTTTCTAATATTTTATAATTTCACAAATGTGTTACAATAAATATAATCAAGATGAAACATTACTTTCAAATAAGCAGAGCTAAACAATGA
>JAUOBX010108831.1:0-12736 GCA_032360705.1 Eupentacta quinquesemita
TGTCTCGGTATCCAGTGGACCATGGAACACGATTGAGTTACCTAGAGTGCGTTTTGTTTCAACTTTCTCCAGTGTGGAGAGTAGCTCCATGGTGACATTAACCTTCAGGCTATAAAGTACCTCAAGTGGATAGTCTGGTTGCTCATAACTACCAGGGTCCTGACCAGAAAACTCCAGGACAGAATGGAACTGAATATAATGCACTTAGCATGATGTAGCATTGTTTTCCACAACTTAGGAATTGATTATTATAATGGGTTTACCTTCGCCGCGTCCGCCGCGTCCGCTGGAAGATTTTCGCGTTAGCGCAATAACTCTCTAACGCTCCGTCCGATTGATTCCGAACTTGGTACATATGTTCAACCCATAGAAATCTCGGATGGGCTCAAAGGTAGGCGTTGCTGCATGACTGCTGCCCTCTTTTTTGCCGGTTCTAAATATCAAGTTTGTCTGATTTACACGAAACTTGGTCAATGAAGACTACATTTGGTCCCGAAAACCATGGCAGTAATTTCAAGGTCACCGGAGGTCAAATTTGAGTAATTTTTGCAACTTGGTTGGATTCGCACGTAACTTAGTAGATGTGGACTCCATTTGGTCACAAAAAACATGGTGGTGATTCCAAGGTCATCGTAGGTCAAATTTCCGTAATTTATGCGATTTTCCTAACTTTGTTGGATTTGAACAAAACTCGGTGGATATGGTCTTCACTTGGTTCCAGAAAACATGAATGTCATTTCAAGGTCGCTTAATGTCAAATTCGCATGATCAGTCCCTCACTGATTGCTCAAATGTGGGGATATTACATGTCGGCGGTTTACCCGCCGGCGGTTGTCTAGTTGTATTTGTATTTCAGTGTCCGACTCACAATAATTGGATTTTGTGTGAGTCTTTAGTAGCTCTATAACTTGGAGGCATCTATGCCAGACTATAAGGATGGGCATTATTGCCATTCCCAGAAAAACAGCGGGTGGTCAAATGTTGGAGTTTCGTAAGACGATCACGCAAAGAAGATAATAGTCAGATGATGTGGTTGCTAGTACCAGTAGCCAACCATTTGTAACAGACTAAGAAACACTTGTTGCCCAACATAAGCTCCAGGCATTGTTTTGGTAATTGAGACATGTGCCACTGATGGGGCGGACATATGGTATTTATATTTTGCAATATTGGGCAACAAGTTTTTAATTGACAATCTAAATTGTTGGTACAAGTCCATGCTTTCGTTTGACCTGCCCCCCCCCCACTGGCAATCTTCTGTGCCCCATGGAGGAGTAGTTTAAAGTGGTACAGGACTCGATTTTTACAGTCATCCGGTTGTCCGAGACCAGATCGTCCAAAGGACAACCAGAACTTCTTTCTGGGTTGTCTGACGGACTACCTTCCCCCACCCCCCTAAAAAGTTGGATTTTTTATATTTTTTATATATTTTGTTATTAATCTTTTAGAGAGGGTTTACTCGCCGGTCACGGGTACCGCTCCCATACAAGCTGGTGAGGGTTCGAACCTCGATACAGCACACTTGTCAGCTGGCCAAAATGATCTGTCACATTTATTGTATAGTCCTCGTAGCATTTGGCTGCAAACTCCAATAGGAGTACAATACATCGTTCGCGGCATAATTTGAGCTCAATTCTGTCATTTCTTATTAGGGGCCAATTGAGGCTGCCAAGCTATTACTGAATCGTCATAGGCTAAACCGGTTTCGGACAACCACATTTTCTTCTGGACAACCAAAAGCGCAAATATGGTTGCCCGGCGGACAACCATGAAAAAATCAAACAATTGAGGCCTGTGGTGTGACATTAAATCTGTCTTTATCAGTATATGGCACCTCTCTATGAATATTGGATATATATATCGAAAGTGCAGTTGAAATGTAGTTGTGGCTAGAAAAAAAAGGTTTTCAGAAGACATCTGAAATGATTGATTGAGTTGAGAGACCTTAACTTGACCAGAAGGGAGTTCCTCATAAAGCATAACAATGTCTGCATCAACCTTTCTCATGAAATATGACCAGATGTGTCATTCCAAAATCAGCTTTTGGCTGCCAATAGTAGCTCCTGTAGACTACTAGATACTTTGTACAGGGTTCGGACAATCTTCGCCAAAAAAACATGGGACAAACCAGGCCCCCCCCATTCAATGTTGGTATTTGACAACAAGTTTGTTGGGCCCAGCATTAAAGGGTTCTGTGATTTTCGCACATCGGTTGTGCTGTGGGACTGTAGTGTCCTGTGTCCAGTATTTTTGTTCAAGATTGTTGACTTTGAATATCCCATGCCCCCTTCAGTGGCTAGTGATAAGAACATTGTGGTGGTCATCTGTCAGAACTGGGCTACAGCAACACATGTGTCATGATGTCTGAGGTCAAGAGGGAGAAGAAGACAGGACTCTCCTGTTCTGAGAAGAAGCAGGAAAGTGGCAAATTCTAGTCTCTTGTCCTGTAACTCCATCCTACCCTTCAGGAGAGACCTATTAGGGGATTTATGAGGTGAAAATCTGGCCAAATCCAGGAGGGCTTAGGAGGTGGTTGTTGTTTCTTTGCTGCCAAACTGTTGTTTTAAGGTTATTATACTCCTGGGAGATCAAGGGGAGGTGAATGGCCACTTGCTTGCCTATGGGGGTCATTGCCTGGTGTGGTATAGGCCAGCCTATGGCATACATGTGGGAAAGTGGGACACCACCATATGGATTAGCAAGAAAGGCTGGTCAAAGTGTATGGAGTTGGTGTGTTGTCCAGATTGTGGAAATAGCAAGGGGTAGTAACCAACTGCTAATCAACATGATGTCCCTCTGTCTGATGTTGCCCATTGCGTTTGTGTATAATGCAGCGGTCAAGTGTATGTCCCACTATCAAAATACTTGAAGAAAGCTGATGATGGGTACTCTAAAAAAAAAGCTACAATCTCATGGAGACAGCTGGAATGGAACAGAATCTGGAAATAATTTCATGGGGGTCGCCCCTACTTTGTTGATAACTCTGCCGAAAATTGTTGTTTATTCTAAACTTTTTTCATAGCCTTTTCCTCATATTGTTAATAAAATAGCACAGGATTGAATAGATATAGCCACCGAAAAGTCCCAAGTGGAAAGTTTGCTGCCATTTAGGCCTCATCTTTATATCTGCAAAATTGTTAAAATGGCTGTAAATTTTGTCATTTTCATGGGCCAATAAAATCTTGGAAAAGACAAGGTCACTGGTTGGGGTCATATTTGTTAGGATTCTGACACTGGAATATCCAGAAATTTCTGACTTGTAGGAATGCAAGCTGGGGTTAATCTTGCCGTTTTGCGAGTTGGAGGTGATTTTCAACATGTACCCCGTATAGGTGAGACACCCTACTTGAAAATCCTGGCTATTTTATTAGCGCCATCGAAAATGTGGGAACCACATCTCAGAGCACTGCACAATCTTTACCCCTGATCATTGGTAACTTTTTCAATCCCACTCAATATAGTTCACATGCAAATCTGTTTTCCCGCACACGGAGCACATATTTGTTATGCCACTTTAGCGTATACCTCAGGGGACTTCCAATGAGTGCAGCCAGATACAGCGCAACGCTATACAAGTTACCTCGCAGGGTCCCCATTTTAGGCTATGCTTGGGTGGAGGAAATCAATCACGATAAAGTACCTTGCCCAAGGATGCAACGTGGACTCGAACCCAAAACCTCTGGATTGCGAGCTTGACGTATTAGACCCTGCCTGGGCAGATTTAATCAATTCCAGCCTTGTATCTGTGTGGTATTAAAAGGGGAAATGTCCCTGGGAAAATATCTAACAACCAGGGGAATTTACCCCTCCACTAATTTTGCCACTGGTGCAGAAAACTCACCACCTACCAAGTGACTGTTCCTTTCTTCTAGAAGTTGTGCATTTGCCCTGAGAGGGCCATTCATGTCATTCTCCATGTTCTTGTTCCAATCATTGGAAACAATTATTGACTCGATGATCGACATTCAATGACAATCATTCATGATGATAGCCTGTTGCATCATGGCGCCAGCTGAGCAGCCCGTAATCGGAGTGTTTCCTCACTTGGGACGCTCGGGTGTTGATTGCATCACAGGGCTGCCAATTAGCTGACGTGAGTGACATAACTGGAATGCGAGGTCGTCAGAGGTCAGCGAATGTTTAACCAGGAGACACTTTGCTGGGCGATCATTTTCATGTCAAGAAGTGACATCATGCCCTGAGGAGCTGGTGAGGAGACATTTATTAGGTGGTTGGTTAAAGAGTTTTGTTTTATGTGAAGTGATGATTGCTCGGTACTTATGGGCGTTGACACTGATCCTGACTACTGATGGCAAAATTTGAAACAAGAAACGCTGCTATTTGTGGATTTCGGGGGGGATTGAGGGGTAATTACCTCAGGGCGTATGTTTTGGGATGATATGAGGGAGTTTCTATGTATGAGTAGGTATGAGGTCATCAAGATTAGACGGAATGGGAGTAGAGATGGGTGCATGGGTTAAGCATTTTGAAAAAACTGTTTCAATATCCTGCTCTCCTGTGATTTGACAGAATCTAGACTTGTATGTCAGTCTGTAGGCTAAATAGTTTGTGATGAATGTGGGAATGTGGACAATTTCTCTGAACTAGATCATTGCCAGGTTGTTTGTTGGCTATAATAGATTTGTGGATCAGGTTAGCAGGAGCCCATTTATGTTTTTGAGTAGACCTTGTGGGTCGTTTCGGCAAGTCTCACCTCCTATTTTATTACTGGAGCTCCCCTCTAATACATGCTCCGATCTGTCTGTTCTCTGATTGCCGCCACCAACGAGGCGATCACTGGGAGAGGTAACTCGGGGCATTCATATTTGTGTTACACTTCGGGCCGAGCAGACCCAACAGCGTCTAGTCTTTGAGTGGAAATATCACTGAGTATAGGGCTTGGACAAATGTGTGATTTTGAAGACCAAAAAATGCATCACACTTTCGAAAAAGCGCGATCTCGATGGCGAAAAACGTACCTAAACATGATCGTGTTTGTGAGAATGATCAATGCAAAATATGACACGAAAGATATTGCGAGTATTTACTATGTCTTTTGGGGATACAGCGATTCAACCTAGCACAGAATAATACTTCAATAATGTTCCATTAATACTCACATGTCAATAATTATAGGCTTAAGTCATCAAATTACAGATTTTTTCTCAAAATGAGGCATCGAAGAATGCATTTTTGTAAGGATTTCCCAGATATTAGAAAAAACGCAATGGATCACAAAAAGCACAATTTGCCCCGCAAAAAACGCGATCGCGCATTTGTCCAAGCCCTAGATATAGGTCTATATGACAATAATAATGATAGAAGCATTATTTATTCTTTTATTTATTTATAGGCTTTCTCCATATTTTCATTCATTTGACTAATCTCTTCTGGGGCCTTTGCATCGCCCTCCTTTGGGGGCTATGTCAATGTTCCCGGGGTTCGATGTTCCCGGGGTTCAAATGAATGAATGAGCGTGCTTCTTGAGAGAATCGCCGCGGTGCGAATCCCGGGCAGTCGGCTCGAAGGGACGCGCATGAGGCTCTCCGCGTCTGCCATCCATCTCCCGCCAGGAGGAGTGCTAGTCGGTGCGGTCGGAAACCACTAGGCTCATCGGGTTGCTCGCGTGGGACCGGACCGACACGGCACGCCTATTCATTCGGAAACGGGGAACATCGAGCCCAGGGAACATCGAGCCTCGGAAACATCGAACCTTGTAAATTCGAGGCATAATAATCTACCAAGAACAATATGCTGCTCCCTCTCTCGATGGATCCCCCTGTGGACCATTGCGTCGTCGAGTTATCCTATCCACAAGACAGGCGTCACACACACACACACACACACACACACACACACACACACACACACACACGCGCCACACACACACGCACGAACTCACACACGCGCGCACACACACTAACATATACACCCACACATACGCCATCTGCATGCCTGCATATATTCCTCTAGCTTCTGGCTAGGGATAAAAAAGAAAGAAAATATAACTCAACTTTGAATGACAACGTTATCGATATGTGGTGGTGTAGGAATGGCGTGTATGACAACAGGATTCTGATATCGGGGAATGTATGACCGCCTTTCCAAGCTCTCCCTGGCTAAGCCACTGGTGACGGGAGTAGTTCGCGAACGTACTCCCGCGTGTTCGAGACTACGTTCCCACAGTTCCCGGTGTTCGCGAACAGTTGGTGTAGGGTCTCGAATACACCCTTACTGATTGATCTCCTGAACTTTGCGCATATGTCTGCTCTTGAGAAATCTCGGATTGGGTCGAAAGTGGTATCGCTGAATGTCTGCTGTCCTCTGTTTTGAAAGGATCATGAAGTTTCGTGGATCAAGAATCTTGACCACCTTGTGGAGTGTTGAGGGAGTCCTCAGTGCATGTGTAAAATGCCGAAGCGTATAACCTGTCGATCTATTTCATGTACGGTGCTCCAACCAACTGTATACGCCCTTCAACTCACCGAAGTATGCAGTATAGGCGTGGGCTACATCAGTTGATACATGGCTGTCATTTCAAAGTCATGGGAGGTCAAATTTGCTTGATTCATGTGGGAATATACAGGTCGGCGGTTCACTGCAACTCCACCCGGCGGCCATTTTGAATTTCTCGACCAACTGATTTTGTCGCATATTTGTGCGTTTTGGAATGTGGCGATCGTTCTGACACCAGCTTTCAGTTTCGCAGATTACGACCACACCCGCCGGCTATTGTGATTTTTTTCTCGACGAAACTGATTTTTTGAAACAACTTTTATCTCGGCACCATACGACCCCACCCAGCGGTTCCACTCATTCAGTCAGTTCGGACATACAGTCAGGCTGTCCGCAGCTACCAAGACGTTTACGATTGCGCTCGTTTTATTCCAAGCCAATATAATCTGGTAGACTGGTGAGAGGGGGTTTAGTTGTGGATGTCTAATTCGACCCAAATGACCTCAATATCAGAGGTTGTTTGACACAGAGACTTTTTGATGCTACGTTGCTTGTTCAAGAGCCTCCCCTTCCACATTGATGGTAACAATCTTATCATCTCGTACTTCATGCACAAGCATAATCTTAGTTTTCTTGATAATGTACGGTCCAAGCACTTCACTCCTTTCTTTCACTACATTCACTATCTTTTGGAGCTTCTCTTCACTGTTTGCCACCAATGCCGTATCATCAGCATAACGAATATTGTTGACGTTTTTCCCTTCTATATTTATACCCTCTAGGGGCTCCAGATCCGCACTGAAAACTTCCTCTGTATATATAGAACAGTTTCGCAGTCAAGAAACCGTTAAGCCTCACGGCGATCCGGTCTATATAATAGTTAGACGCGTTATTTCATATGATATGGGATATTACAGTAGGCCTATTTAATTTCATGCATTTGTTCTATTGAAGTACAAGTCAGTACAAATCATATACAAACATGAATAGGGATGTACATTCATATGTGAAAGTGAAGACTCGACAACACGAACATTCAACACAGACAAAACGTAGGCTACAGAACATATACACAAAATATATGCCAAAAAAACAAAAAACAAGAGGAACGAAGGATAAAGCCACCCTTCACTGTCAATTGTAATGATTAGACAAGATAAATATCGGCTCATATATAATTTAGCTCTGGTTATTCGTTGTTTTCAAATAGGTAAAGGGTCTCTCAAGGATCGTCATGATCGAAGCTAATCAGTTTTGGAGGAATCAAAACTAGAATATTAGTCCCAAACCTCATCTCGGTACGATGTTCCGTTGTATAGCGTTATTGACCTTCAAAGTCGCTGCTGTGTAACTTATGACAATTTCTTATATATTTAATTGTTCTCGTCCATGCAGACTATACATACATCAACGTTCCACGAATATCCTCCTAAGTAACTACTAACACCCACTCTCTAACCAATTGAAAATTATACTCGCTGACTTTTAGTTTTCTGGTGAAACATGTAATAGATTTTTTTTTTTTAAGCAAAAATATTTTTAAATATTTTTGCAGAGTTCTACAACTGGGACAACGATTACGGTAATATTACATGCTGAGATTCTTTCTGTATTGCACGATCACCATCAGACAGACCATGGCACAAACTTCAAAAGCCTGCAACTGTGCAACGGAGATTCGTATGAAGGTCGGAGTTGGACTAACATGAATAGTTTCCGATCCTCTATAATATTAGCTTCCACATGGGAGTGGCCTACAGTTCTCTGATAAGCCCTCAAGGGTTTCCTGGTCACTTCTTTTCACATATTCACTTCTATTCCAGTTGTAATATCTCATGCATGGGATTCCTTGTACTATGATGTAAATATGTGGAGAAACAAATAAATGAATGAATGAATGAATTATTATTATTATTATTATTATTATTATTATAATTATTATTTTTATTGTTATTGTTATTGTTGTTACTGTTATCGTTATTATCGTTGTTGTTGTTGTTACTAGCTTCAGTCAAGATGAACGCTTCTGGCAGTAACCTACTAATCTACCACGTCCATCAGTGCAAACCCTGAAATTAAAATATGACACTGAATCACTTCACTGAACCGTTCTTGTTATTTCTGCAACAGCAAGTCTCTATACTACGCAATGATGATCACACTACGTGGTACCATTCCCCCTCCTTGTTACTACTAGAGGAGAACGCCTTGTTCGCAGCTTTGTTACAGACAATGCCACGAATATACAGATAAATCACGAAGCATATTCATGTTCTGTTGTTCTACAGGGAACGCTATGGCCAGCGGTAACGGCCAGCAATTCTCCACCAAGGACCAAGACCACGATACCTGGCACTCCAACTGCGCCGAGTCCTTCCGGGGTGCTTGGTGGTACCACGCCTGCCACCTCGCCAATCTGAACGGGCTGTACTTGGGGGGAACGCACGTAACCAGAGCAATTGGTGTAAACTGGGCGCGGTGGAGGGGGCACAACTACTCTCTCAAACGCACTGAGATGAAGATACGACCCGTCTGAGATGTACTACCTCCTCACCTCTCCTCACCAACCCTCCTAGACTTTGTGGGTCGTTTTGGCGAGTTCCACCTACTATTTTATTACTGGAGTTCCCCTTCAATACCCCATCTGATCTGTCCGTTCTCTGATTGCTGCCACCAACGGGGCGATCACTGGGAGAGATAATCCGAGGCATTCATATACGTGTTACACTTTGCGCCGAGCAGACCCAACAGGGTCTTCACCTCTCATAGTCCCCCACCTCCACCGCTCCCATCCTCACCCCTCCACCCTCTCCCACCCTTACCCGTCACCCTCAATAGCCCCTGTCAGTTAATATAGTGTTTATCAGTTCAGGTAGTTTTCACCAGCTCCGACCAGTCTAATTTCAGTTATTTCAATGTTCGGTTGGTTTTCAGCGCTCCGTACCAGCAGCAAGCCGTTTTAACATTTACCTTCAAATTCCACTTAAGTGGAATACATTACACTTAAGTGGAATGTATTCTACTTAAGTGTGATTAATTATACTTAAGTATAATTTAATTCAACTTAAGTGTAATGTATTCCACTTAAGTGGAATTCGGAGGTAAATGTTAAAACGGCTTGCCATACGACCGGTCTAACTTCAGAATGTTATTGTCTATCAGTTCATTAGATACCATGGTGTGTTATTGATTCGCGCGCTTGACACTCGAACTATATCCTTCTTGTAATGCTTTGAGTCTGCGAAGTAACACCTCCATGAGAATCAACTCATCAAACTCTCTGACATGATATATATTTCGATAATATTGTGAAGAGACACTGACATTCGAGTCTGACGTAGCAAAGGGTCAATAAAATTCGAGCAGCGTTTCTATGTGGTATTTTTAGTCTGCATGACTAGAAAAATACTGGTCGACCCAGCGCCCTCGAATTTCACTGTATTTCTGAAATTGAAGTTGTCGGAGTTTGGCGTAGTCAAACGTGTCTAGAAAAGCGGAACAACATGTTTATGACTTATTTATAGCGTACTTAATTAACAAATATCGGTCGGAGAGCGCCCCGAAAAGATTTCTCCGTATTTCCATTACTTTTTCGCAAACTCAAATGGCTGAAGTAGTATTTAATCATTCAATGGCTCCAAAAGTACTGGGAGTCACTCTTACCAGAAAGTTAAAAGGCTAAGTGATTCCTTGACCCTATACCTGTGACCTTCGACCTCAAAACCTGCGGCAGGGTTCATAAACTCAAGACCCCTGCTTCACACCAAAAATGATAGGGGGCTCGTACGTTCAATGATGAGCTACACACCTAATTACGGCATTATGAAACCAACTATTCCCTCGGTGACTGCAGATGACCTTTGGCCTGACCCCAGAACAAAACAATTTATATAGTCATATTAGCATCATCCATCAGGGTGGTATATACAAGCCAGAATTGGCCCAAATATCAATTTTTCACAATTATTCATTTCTGCTCAAAATGACCCCCGATTGACACCAGTAACATGGCTCCTGTACTCAACATAAACTAAATTCTAGCCTGATCAGACCAAGCATTCTGGACTTATCGTGTTTAAGAGGATTTCAGATTTTGGTTAGTGACTGCATGTCTCTTCATCGTGTGCCACCGGACCCCAAAAAAGGTCGATGGACATCTCACTTGCACTGATAGCTACCCTGATGTTTGATAGGAATCAGTCGAACCTTCTTTATTCGTGCAATTAACTGTTTGGGGCGGTGATTCACAGAAGTATGCGCTCACATTGGTCGAGGAGCTCGGAGCATTATAGGAGGTGTTTGGCGCAGATTCTTCCGAAGCACCAACATTTGTACAGATGTTGCCAATACCATACTCTTTCGATTCCTATTCACTGACGCTGCCATATTGTGGAAACTTCGAAATGGCCGCAATCGGAAAATATAATTAACAGTAAAAGCGGTTGAGGCATTTGAAACACAGCATTTGAGGAGTTTCCTGTGTAGCTGATCATGATTTTTATGCTAATTCATCGATTGAATGATAATTTAACCCTTCACAACCACAATATACGATCGTAAAACACATTCGTCAAAATTATCGTTGGTAAACATACAATTAATATTATGGAATGGCTTCCGACCCGTTATGATTCATTCATTTATCATCATTATTCCCTTTAAAATGACCTCGGAAGGTTTTCTGATCGAAAAATAAAACGACACTCTATATTTTCTGGGAGCTAATATAACATGATAAACTGATAGACTGTTGACGCACTTTCTTCCAAGAGCATCGAATTTGGCTCAGATTGTCAATTATACCATTACACAATTACACAAGCAAAGGGACCACTGTAGCGCTCATATTGATCATATGAACAATATTGAACTATTTTGAACAGTGCAACAATTGAATATTGAATACTGTTCTCTCTCCTCCACATTCTTCCAAGAAGCGAAATATTTTGCATAGATCTTGCAGAAACCACACTCGTTTGATTTATAGTGAATATAAGATGGATGCTCACTGTGGCTAACAAACGAACTCTATCTATATGTTTCATATAAAACTGTAATTGATCCAGATCCAGAACAACAACTCCTAGCCTATCAGGTTTCGAATAGTGGTTAGAGGGAATTCAACTAGCTTATAATTATTGTCAGATTGTCATGGTGAACAATGAACATATACTGCACGATATTGAACAACTCTGAGCAAATAACTCGTCATCATTTCATTTTTGGGGAGTCATTAGGAGAGCTGCAAACACAAAATGCGACAAGTTTTGATGCCTACAATTATTGAGTTTTCCTGATCGACAGTAGATGCATTATATGTGTCCGTTTTATTGAACTCCATTGACCATATGAACGATTCTGAAAATATGTTCGTGAACAGAAAATAACGATTTGTAGTGTAATTTACGGGATCGACAAATCCTATATCATAGTGTAGCAAACAGATTCATCTAGAAATATTTTATCTGTTCGGTTCGATCCTATAATAATAGCTCCATGGTTCGATCAGTGTTCTAGTTTAGTTTTATCTGTGGTAGAGATAAGCTGTGGTGGTCTGGATAGGGTGTTGTGTTAGCTGATCTCATATTGTTGTATCAAGCTTTTGGTTCAGATTAAGTGGTATCAGGACATGTCGTGGAAGGCGGCTTGTGGAGAGAGTGGGCAGTTTGTGATAGGTTTTGGCTGGAGTAGGAAAGAACGAGTTGAATAGATTTACGTTGAACTTTATCGGCAGTCGAGTTGTGTGTTCTTTTACTGCGTTTCATCTTATTTTCTACACTAGCGTGTTGTAATCATTATCATTGGACAGCACCGGGAGCGTATCGGTCTTTCATAGTACAAAAAAAGGCTCTGTCATAAACCCTACATATACCGCTGGGGATGTGATGTCTCTCGATTGCCTTATATATGGGTCCCATAACCCGCAATACTGTACCAGACAAGTTATCTACGAGGCTGTCCTAAGGACTGGCCTCAAACCATCGGGTCCCGTACTGACTTCCCATTACTGACTATAAAACTATATAAATTGTACGCTATGCAGATCATGGGGTCATTTAGAGCGACTCCCGAAGCTCACCTCCATACACCATGACGATATTACACTCCTTGAATTGGCAGACATCATTTTCCCAGGTGATTGAAATAGTCGAGTCAAAATAGGGTTTGACCCCCCCAAAATTGCAACAAAAGGTTTTTTGGTCTTAGGTTGCTCAGTGGGTCCCTAGCATCTCCAGAAAAAAAGTCTCCCAAAATCGGACCCCGGGAAAAGGGTTAATTT
>JAUOBX010108942.1:0-12736 GCA_032360705.1 Eupentacta quinquesemita
CGGATGCGCATTGACGCGCCTTAAAATGCACGGATTATAGTATATTGAAGAAAGGTAAGAATATAAGTTGAAGAAATGTGGTATATTATTCAACAATCGTTGTTGGGTTCTGCACAAGGTTCTACTCAGTTTTAACATTACTGATCCTGGTTCTTCCGTATTCGTCTCGTGTAAAACCATTATAGAGAACCCTAGTTCGGAAACATTCGTAACTTAATTTTGTTGAAACCGCAGAAGGAATAACGTTTGTAGACAAAGTTTGATAACGGAGCCTAATTTCACCGCCAACATGAATGTTATATCAGCAAACACTTGTATCTAGAGCTTTAATCGTAGGAATCATGCGCTGATCTCTTCCTGATTGGGCTACTCCCCTAATCCTACGTTCCACTATATTCATGCTGCCAAAAATACGCAGGTGCATACGAATATGTTAGTTTAAACTGATCACGGAATTACTAATGTAATATACCACACCTGGTCAAGAGGTCCTATCCAATACATATAAATATATTACCCAATTCAACAGTGGGTAGAAATGCTAATAGTAATATATTTAGGATTCGACAACACTTCTCCGATCGGCGTGAGCTATGCGATCCTAATTATAAAACAATTAGGACTGCATTCGGGATGAGACTCCCACAACCTTATATCATGATGCTTTTAAGGTGCTAACTGAATGATTATTCGAACGTCGCCAAATAAATGCTAAACTCCTTGTTATTTGTCTACTTTTCCGGGTTTTTTTCTATGGAATGATACGTAACCTTGGTGTCGCCCAACGATTTAGTAAATCCGTGATTGAGAAAAAGTGCATGATTATGATTACTCCCTGAAGATACCGCTTTCATTACGAGGTTTGAGCACCCTGTACTATGATCTTTTCGCTCACTAATACAGATGGAGCCTTTCACAATCCTGTAATAAATATAAGACATTATATTTACTGATTTACTGAAGTAGAACTTTATACACAGAGTAAAATTCCTACCCCGAGCCAAATGAGTTGAATAATGAATTTAGGAATGGAAAGCATTATGTGATCGTTAAGTACATGTTGTAATTATTTCCATGTTCAATGAACTTCGAAGAAAATGGTATTAACTTGCTCTGAGTTAACAGCTGGTATAACACATCACACGTTTGAAAAAAATGAGGTGCATATCGAGGTATGGAAATCCAGATAGTATTGCTCGCATGAATTTACATCTTTCGTCTTTTCCCGTTTGTTATAAACTTCTAATGATGAGTGTAGGGGAGTGTTGCTCATGAATGTTGAAGAGAGAACACATCCCTGGGGGACACCAGCATTAATGAAAGAGGTCTCAGAGATAGCACGCTTCTGGTCCAAAGAAGAAGTTTGGATTGGATCCGAAGAGAGGAAGTTTTGCTCCCGGGAATTCACGTTTTATTGTTTGCGTGATCCACTATCCAGTGATCAGGATTCGGAGGCATTCACATGAGATATCATATTATGGTAATAGATAGAATAAACACATTACTTGAGTCAACATATTACTTTTGAATCAAAAATGATTATTTAGTTGACCAGAAGACCACAAACGTACGTCTAAATGTCGTGAATTTCTTACTATATTTTACAGTGATGAGAAAACAACATTCGATAATATTCCTTCAGCCTGACAAACCTAAAAATGGGTGTTGAACCACTGGAGCATGATTGTAATATAAAACAACAGCGTCTGGTAGGGGTGAGTTCTACATAAATCGGGAACAATTGTTGCCCGGGAATAGCCTACATCTCTACTTTCCATTCAATTAGTATATAGGCCCTAGTACTGAATGATCTGTATACCCAGCTTATATGATCCACTGGGTTACGATCAATATATGTTAGTTCAGTGACATGAATCTGCCGCCGCCACGCAACATTTTAGTGGTGACATTAACCGGATAGTACTGAATAACATGTTCTCATGTATTCTTCATTGTCTTCGTCGCAGCGAAATTTACAGAAGAAATGCCGTCGGAAATTTACAAGTGAAACGATGTTTATAATATTCGGGTAATAATGTTGATTTCTTTTCATTACTGTCAGACTTGTGTCAGAATACAACTCACAAGCTGTTTGCGAGTAAGTGAAACAGTAGCGATGCTCTGCAATGCATCCAACTGAACTCAACATAACATATTATGATTGTAGTGGATGTGACCTCATTTTCAATCCGTCATCAGTATCAATCAATAACGAAATATGCTGCTGGTTTGAGCATCAGAACAATCCTCCATGCACTCGCCTGTGCACAGTTGCGTAAATATCATACAACAACCATATTATGTTCAAACTGTTTTTATTGAAAGCGTTGTTTTAATAAATATGAAGACCTTATTCGAACAGAATACCCTCCACATTTCGTTTTTTCGTGGCCTACCACTCACAATGACGTGGGTGTTGTCATTTTATTTTCTCTTCAGCAGCTGACGAATATATTCCCATATTTCTAGAGAGCGAGACATGGCACCATCAGCCTAACCACCTCAACCCCAAAACATACATTATGTTTTTTTTACAACCAACATATCCGCATGCCGGTCACTCTATACACTACAATGTAGATCAATGTTACCACAGCTTTGTATTGTCAATTAGCCTAATCAGCGCAACTGGGGCGACGGTGCGACATGTGCGCATTCACTGAACTAGAAACCCACATCAAACTATCGCTGTTCATAGAATCCTCAGTAACCCAGCAGAGAAGGCTACGGAATAGAAGTCTGCTTACAAGAAAACAGGCATTATTCGATTTAGTTACCAAGTCAGTCTGTCAGCCAGTGATATAATCAGTGGGATAGTTAATTTATTCGATCAATCCGTCTTATGAACTCCGAGTTATCATCCATGCGTCTGGTTGAACCAAGAACACGGTGCGTCTCTTTTGCTGACCGATCTTTATCTGGTTATGTACCCAAACTGTGGAACAGACTTTTCGACTACATGAAGAACAGTATTATGCCACTTTCAGGACCCACCTTGAAGCTCAACTTTTCCGAGAGGTTTACCATCAGTGATTGTGTACATATTTGTAGTATTGTTCAGCGCCTTAGAGCATTCGTATGATTTTAAAATCTAGAAATGTTAATGATAAATAGATAGATAGAGCATACGATCCAGTACAAACAGTCTATAGGCCTACTAAGAGGACGAATTTGAATTTGTTGTAGTTATTTGACTTTAAAAAGCTGACAGGAACGTGTTTCACCATGCACATCGAAATCTCGCCGCAAGAATCTCGTTGATGTAATTATTTACGTCAACACGATTTCACATCAATTGTATGTTTCCGAAACTTTTTATAAGAATTTGCTATAAATAATAACTCACTTCCTGTTCTAAATATTATTCCGCCTGATAAATGGAACTCAGCCACATTACACTCCTGACCTATTTCGTTCATTCGAGTCACCTTTATATCCTCGTGGGTCGTATATCAAATTATTGTTCAAATATCGATTTGTATATGCCAACTGTCTTTTGACATGTGTATTGTGTAAGTACAACCTATTGGACACGTCTGCGTTTGGAAACTTCGAGGACAAGCAGATTAGATGATAGGATAAACTGATGAGGTTTTTGTGTGGGGTTTTTTTCGGGGGGGGGGGGGGGGCGAGGGGTGGGGGGTGGGTGACAACGAATTTTAGGATGGCATATGTATGCCCGTATATTACAACCTGACCTCAAGCGGAGCAAACTAAACCCAACAGTAACTTGTTCCTCATCCAACGACGAGCATTTCCAATCGCTCCTGATCAGATCAGGCTTTTCCAAATCCGGCCTGAAACGCACTTATTTGTTCATATGTAGAAATATCGTTCTCCGATTCACTATATTGAGCAATGAGGGCAGCAATACGGAATGTCCTCCACAATGGTCAGATTGCGTCTCTCATCACCCATGCATGGTCTTTTTATGTTCCTCTTTATTTGACACACAGGAACAGGCCTGAACGCACCAAGCAACCGAAATGACACAGGTGATCAGCTTCTGTATAGAATCGACTGACTAAGTACAGTGTAAAACGAATATTTTCAAGATATAGGGAACAATAAATTATGCGTAGAACATTACTTTATTTCACGTAACATTCACATTTGAAACAACGTTCAATCCAACAAAAGAAATGTTATATTTGTGGATGTTTCTCCAAGAGAAGTATACGTCTACGGGGTGACAGGGTATGCTCCAATACCTACTGCATGGCTCGCTTTTACCTTTTGAAGGTTTACGTTCGTTTTTATTTTGCCGCAATACTAAAGGAGAATGGTGGATAAACCATCCGATCGTGATGTTCATACTTATGTTGGAGCGAATCTCTCCGTCATCATGTCCATCAACTTCCCTAGATCCTGAAGTGAATTCGTTATCAGAGTAAATGAACTGGATAAATATTCAGCATGATTTGAGATCATCAAATAAGAGATATGGGCAAATCATGGGCACTCACAACTTTGTGACGCAAATAATGATATCAGACTGGATCCTACCCATAAGAAAGCAGATGTAAATATTGTTTTAGGTATGAAGAAAACACTGCAACGTCTATATGAAGATAAAACAAATGAAGCACGTAGTCTATAATTATAAATGGAATTGAGGCTTCGAACGTTATTCGTTTAGAATATATTTGACGAAAATATTTCCACATGGATGGTTATTCTAAAATATACTGTGTTTGCGACCAATGCTCTTTGAACGATGTAGGAAGTATCCTGATGAAGGAATCCTGAACTTATGGACTAAACTTGTGCTGACGTAAATGACTGGACAAATAGAGACGAATTGTCATTTCAATAAATATACTCTTAATACATTTTTTTAGACAGCAGACTGAATTTCACGCGGTTTAGGTACAGGATGAATCATGTTGCGCAATATTTTGTGACATCAGGGAGTGATCATTCAACCCATGGTTCTATTCTTCAGAAGAGTAATGCTTCACCGAGGAAGAGAGCGATTCAAGTACGCCAAAATTGACTTACCATATACTTCCACGAGGAAATTCTCCATCAATTACGGTTTTGTGTACACTCCTAGAGGAAGGACCCGGTCCAAATCTATACGACTCCTTTAGAGACCATAGAATTGCAGGACTTCGTCAAATGTGTTTACCTACGAACGACCATTTAAATAGGTGGTGACGACTTTTCAGGTATGCCCAAGTTGACAGTGCTTCTCCAAAATCCATGCTGATTGAATGTCTATAATAAGGATCCATGAGCTGGCTTGCATTCACCCAACATGCTAGTGAGAGAAATAGAGCGATGATTCAGGGTGTTTCTCGTCGTTCCGACAGCTTTTCGGATTATATATTCATCAAAAGATTGTGGACATGACGGAACAGTAACAGGGGGTGATTTTAGTGGATATTTTCGATTGCATCATGCTCTTTCCAAGTTTTGAGTCACCTCACAGGGTACCGTGGAACAGTTGGAAATCCATCAGCACTGCGAGAAGGTCTCACCGGCTTCACTGGGGTGTTTGCTGAAGCCTAGTCCGTTTTTCTGGATGTGATACATGAAATAACTTGATATCACACGCTTTCAGTGGCACATGAGCGCATATACGTTTCAGAGTCGTTATTGTCATGACATTATAGGGAGTGAAAGTCGATATTCACATCTCAAACGCAGTATCTGATCTCACACATTCGGCCTTTTGTTTTGCCATAAAACAATAAATCAAATGGAATATCGCTGTTTATCCAAAGCCTCTTTAATCATCATCTTTCTATTAGTCCGGGTACCTTTACCCTTTTCAGTGATACTTTATATTGTTATATGTATCCACTTAAGGTGGACAAATGAGATACATATTGACAAGACGTATACACAATTATCACCGCTCAATGTTATTAGAGATGGGACGACTCTCGACACAGTGGACAGATTATACGCTGTTTTACGATCAGATATACGATCAGTGTACTTGATAATTACACGCCTCCAGCAATACCAGGGGCATATACGTTTTACGGTCGTTATTTCCACGCTAATGGTTGGAGTGGAAGACGATGAATGTTATCGTGCAAGGATTTGGTGATCATGCGGTTCCTACTGGTGATTGTAGGAGAGCTTCGTCACCATCGTTAACACTTTACTTTCCATCGATCTTGTGCATACTGTGTGCTGACTCTATGCCATGCTTACCACTAGTGATCGTATAGTACAACTTACAAGGCATGCCAATCCACAGACCCTGTCGTGTCCGTTCATCAGCGTTTGCTAACAGCTAGGTCACTCTACGTCCGCGAGTTGTGTAAAACGAGTCATCTCTCAGTGATCGCCTGAAACTAGTGAGTCATTAGGCACAAAGCTCTAGAAAATACGGTATATTGCTACCGAATTAGTTGCAGTATTGTCATCCAGTCAGAGACGAATGAATATTCATAGCAACCAAGGATTGCGGTATTTGTTTGCTAATGATTGCATGACTTTCTCTTTTGTCTGCCGTGTGGAAACGTCGTTGAGGGGTACACTATATTCAGAGCTAAGGGAGTGTTGTGAAGTCTGATCCAAATCGGGTGAGAACAGAATGAGAAAAGGCCAAAACAACGAAGGGCTCACCGGACAACCGTAGGATGTTGGTTAGACATCGGTCCAATGTCCAATGCCCGATTGTTTGGTGCAATACGTTAGCACAATGATGGTTCGATGTAGCATGCTAAACATTCGATCCTCCAACGTCGGTCAAATGTTGGCCCAATGTTGGCTGGCGAATAACGTTTTGCCAACCTTTGCCAACTGTTGCCAATATTGTGCTATCTGGGTATTTCCTCGGCCAGTGCCTACAGGTAGTATACCAAGTGCGAATGAGGAAAATCGTTGGTTATATTTGCTGATTAGAACATGTCAGTAACGATATTCCAAGGATCCGTCAAACTATGCGTCTTCATGTTATGAAAATGTATACAATAGAGACGAACATGGCATCGGAACTTGTATGCAATGTTTAGTCTGCTGGGGAATGTCCTCATAAGCTATGAATGATACATGGTTCTATTATTACGATGAGCTGCTTTTTAGATAATAGTTCTATATTTCGCACATAATCCAGGTAAATTATAAAACTCAATTGATATATGCTTGCTCATCAGCCTTGATATAGGCCTATAGTAAATGAATCAATGTAAAGGGTGACAATACAATGACAATGACAATATTCAGTCCGAATTGGCCTAATGATCGATATTAATATTGCCTACATGCACATTTGTAGCGTTTCAATAATAGATGTAATAAACAAATTATTATGGCTGAAAATGTTTACACAGCGTGGAATTACATCCTATTTTGTTACATCAATGTGGAATAATAAACAGAGTATTGCATTTCTCTCACATAGAAAATATTTACGCTTCACTCGTATACGCAAATTGAATAGAACCTGGATAGCATGAGCCTAATGAATTATTGGTGCGTTAATATAACACAGACATTTAATTGAGCCTAAATTTCAACAAATGAACTCCACTAGAGCGAATACCAAAGTTCTGAAAAGTGACGAGAGTGGGGAGTGCCAGACAAAAGTGTTAAGCAATATAAAGAGGATAGAGAATAAACAAACATATATATATTTATCACAAATTATCGGAGAAACAATGTATTCAAATTACTCAGAAACCAACACTACTTGATCATTGTAACGTATCATGTTCGATGTACCTGTTTCGATGTTTGAACTACTATTTGAAATACACGTAGGGTTTAGATTCAAATTTTGTTGAGCTCCGCGACTCTAAAATTGTAACTGTCAACTTCCCGTATGGATATAATATGTAAAATGATGCCGCTCTGCAGTGTTAGACATCAGGGGCTACCTTTGTACACTGACTTAACGAATAGGTATATCATTATCAACGACGAAATGTCTTCATCTACCACGACATGACAGATAGCACTCACTCTGGCATAGTTTGATATATAACTAGATGAGAATCACATCAAGCTATCTGATGATAACTACCTTAGGCTTGTCAAGCGATACCTGTCATATATGCGGGGACAACAGCAAAATATAATATTACCGAATGAATATTTGAAACTCGTATATTAAACCTACGTGATATACTGTAGTATTCTGACTGAGGCAAAAACAGTCCAGCAGATACACGAGCCTGAAGTTGATCGAGCAGGCAGAACCACAAATTCAGCGACGTTCACAAGCCTGATCACATCAAAAATGGATAGCCATATATTGGTAGTAATCAGAATGGTGTCTGTCTCGAATAGATTGTTGGAGAGCAGTGGTATATTGGAAGAGATAATTGGAGAATAACCACGAGAGAATGAAGTAATATTCCTGATGGTTCTTTGCGACGTTAGTAATCCTAGGACTTGACTGATAACTGATTACAATACTATACCTGTTTTGTTGAAGTGCAATAAACAACCGAGTACCGTACTACTGCCCCTGATGGATGGTTTCCCCGAATATTTTAATTGATTTACAATTGGATTTGAGACAGTAAATCTACAGTGTTAATATTGCAAAATAACTGAAGTATTCGTTATCATCGAAATGTCACTGGCTTTTATTGGCAGTTACTTCCTCAATAGTCAGACATCGCATGTCATTATATTCCCAGTAACACCCAGCTAGTGTGACTATCAACAACTATAAGTGACTATGTTTTGCAAAAGCGCAATGAACAACCAAGAACCGTACTACTGCCCCTGATAGTGGGTTCTCCGAATATGTAATTGATTTACAATTGATATAATTAGTGACATCTCTAGATATAACACACATCGCATGTCGATCTATTCCCAGTAACACCCAGCTAGTGTGAATATAATCAACCATATATAAGTAACTATGTTTTGTGTTCCCCTGAATAACACGTTAGTGCGGGACTCAAATTCCCATATTTTTCCAGACAATGTAGCATCGGCAGAAATGAACATGACAAATTGATTTCAAACCACCGGATATTTCCCATCTCTTGTTCCCTCTTTATTTATTCAAAATCAATCCGAAGACGGATTTAACTATTTCTATCGCTTTATCCATCAGTCACATTTTTCAGAGGCTTGTGAGGGATATGCCAGCCGTAAATACCAATGATTGCCGAACTGTTAACGTAATTATTATGAGAGTACAGTAAGTCAACCTCATGAATGAACTCGTATGGCCTATAGGAAATGCTTCGAATGACAGAATATCCATAATTGTTGTGAAACTGCGAGCATTATAGAAGCTACTATTTGTTTCATAACGCGCCGATATTATGGTTCCGGGTGAAGTGGTGGTATGATTATTATTAGTTCAACATGGTCAGATAGTGTCGATGTTCTAACCCTAGATTCATCGGCATGGTATGATTTTTCTAGTTATTCGTGTAATATCTGCTGAATTTCGGATGTGTCACCATTACTCTTATTGGTTTAGAATCACACAGGAACTGTACATGTGTTAGTAAATCGACGATATTTCAATACAATCATTGATACGAACTATATAATGTAGTATGTACGCTATTCAGTTTTGGTCATTATCCATGTGTAAATTAGTTCGATTTGACCAACATTAGGCTAGTAAATTGTCAACGGGAACCAACTGCCTTCCCAGACAAGTGTCAATATTTTATTTGTCAGTTATCGCCAACGAATACACTACTTGGCTTCACATTTCAAGCTGAAGCTGTATAGATTAACCGAACACACTGTGCGTAAACCAGAATGATACGTAATGTACTAGGTAAATGCGTTTCTGAGGCTTCCTAACACTGTGTCCTACTGTGCATCATTGTCTTGCTAATGTCGCAGTGCTAATTGCAAATAGTATTGGTATAGACAAATGAACTTCATGAAATATGCCGCGTTCCATCGATTCATCAAGTTCGTAGAATTCCACGCCACGTACACGTCGGCTGGCCTGCTTCCTTGTATGAATCAGTTACAAATTGTGAGGCAGAGTTGGTGATCTCGTGACGTGAAGCACAGTATACTTAGGGAATCTCAGGGGGAAAATCCTTTCCTTGATTACTGCTAATTGCAAACTGGAGAGTCAGCTACATTCCTGAAAAAATATAGATGTTAGCAGTTATTACTGCCGTGGTCCCTCGGTTGGATAATTCCTGATAAGATGAGTCCAGACTCATTTTACTTCGGCGAGCCCCGTTTTTAGGAACTAACTGACACAAGATGGGCACTATCAGCTATCAAATAGGACGAATATGATCTTGATGACAATGAACGGCAAATTACATATCTTGTATCAGACTGTGAGACGTACCATTGCTCCTTATAGTTGTATTGCAGCTATTCCGCAGATGCATCGCCTTGTGGTAAAGACTATCAGCTAATGAAAGTAGGCTAGTTTCTAGTGTGCGATTCAGCTCTATGATAATAATTTTATAACGTTTCGATCGAACATTTTTTTCCGGAGCATTATTTATTGTTACTCCATTTGTATACAGCATGCATACAAGCATATATAAAGTAAAATATCAATATACAATACAATACAACATTTAGTTGCAACTTTAGTTAGGTGCTATTAGTATTATTGGAAACCATTAATGCTAATACACAAACTTATTTCTGGCTCTTCAACCTCCTGATTACTGTTGCATTAACGATTTGAATAATTATTCATTGCATATCACTAGATTGTTTTCTAGAATATGTAATGATGTATGTTTTCATTCTATAGAAGGTGGTGAAATAAACTTGGAACTTGAAACCTGAAGTGAATGAACCTCGAGTACCATTATTAATCGACTGTTTTTCACTTTCAAGTAAAATTGGACCTTCGCATGGGCTCATTCACATTCAATTTTTCGTTACCTAGTTTGTTCTGGAAAATATAATATTTCATACAAAGAATCAGAAGATGTAACGAGTGATCCAGTACAGGCAGTAACAGGTGATAATCGAAAACATATCATTTCTGGAAACAACTAACTGCCTTCAAAAAATGTACTGCTCCACGTCTAATATGAAAGACAATACAACCCGGCATCCCCGAAGGATATGGTTAAACAGTGCTGCTGTTTCCTGAATTAACGATGCATGAGTTAGTTAGGACAAGTTAGTATTCAGTGCATGTAGTGCTTCGAAAACACATGCATGAATAATGCTCGGGTTGAGGCACCTACGACACCAATGAATGAAGCAAGTGCATGGATCAAACACACAATACAGTGGAACTGTATGCCACAATGTTCATTGACCTTCGCATTGAGGCTGAAGTAGGGGTCAGTCTCTCTTTTTATGCTTTCTGTCATCAACAACGCCGATTTAGCTGCACGGTTCTTTAATAACCTGCCTGTCAGCTCGTGAGTGACGATGCTTCACAGAGTTAATCCCTTAGCTACTTACTGAGCAAATCACAATGTAACAAGTTGTAAGAGCAAGGCTGCGGGACATTGTTTCTGGAGGCACCTGATTGCAAGCAGATCAAGTAACAATTTTGAATTTCTAATGAAACTACACAATCACTCCCTCAAGCACAATTGTAATGAGTGTAGGGGATATATATTGGTAACATAATCACGATACAATTAAAAAACATCACTGCTGACTTCATACAGCATGACCCTAATCACACTGTCGTAGTGTTTTAGCAGAGAGTATTGTGGAGGTGAATATTGTAGCTATCGCACCGGTGCCACAGAATGTTTGTTAATTTGCTTGCTGTTACCTTACCCCCGACCCTTCCTCACTCCCTGTCCTGTGGGACCTCGGCAAACTTTTTATTTTGGTATCACAGCCAAGCTGGAGGTTCAGAAGCCAGTATCGTGCAAACTGACGCACAGGTTGACGTCCATGATCGAGAGATAACAGGATCTTCACTGCATCCCAGAAAACTGGACGACAATTTTACCATCCGAGCCAGGTATTAAACCCACGACCACATGATGTGGATAACCACTATATATCACACGCTCGGTGTGTGAAGCAACATGTGGCATCATACACCTCTTGTCGGATTAGGTGGCGAGTTGACATGACTTTTGTAGGATATCGAAGCCCACGACTTCATGACAACTACCTGTGAGTTAGAACTTTTCCATTTTCGTGGAAGATCATGTGACTTGACTCTATTGCCTGTCTTTAGATATGTCCCGAATGAGTCTCGGAAAGTCGATATATTAGGACGCTTGTAATTAGCAGATTGTGATCGGTTATCTCCTTTCACTTTGAAAAAAGATAGGCTGTGTCAGTTTTAGGATTGTCGTTTGCTCTGTTAAACTATAATTAAAAAGCACTGTAACAGTATTTTTTTATCCAGACCATGCTGAAGGTATCCACGGTGTTAATCCAAAAGTGACCAGATGGTTGTGATCCCGCATACGGCTGATTTCTAAAAACTGTATGGCCACACCTTTTAACCTGGCGATTGTCGGGAAGCGTGTCCCATTTCTCTGATCAAGGCGATACATGTAAAGCGCATTTATCGTATCATAGTCACGAAAAATGGAGACTACTATCATTTCTAATGAGTACGGTAAGTTTCCAAAACAAATGCCTCGAGACATGAACATACCACTCGATGATGTTGTTCTTGCAAAATTATCATCTTTGTTAATGATTTCATCCTCGTATCTTCCAGAAAGGTTGTACTCCTTTAATACAAGATCTGCACCTACCAATAATGCAATAAACCTCTTAAAACGTCTACCATTTCGTCGTTAAGATGGAAACCGATACATTTAACCATTAGGAAGGGATTCAGTTACACTACACCGTCTAGAAAACCAGTGACAACCTA
>JAUOBX010109053.1:0-12733 GCA_032360705.1 Eupentacta quinquesemita
CCCCCGGAAAAAGCTTGTCCCCCCCCCCCCCCCCAACCTGTACCCCAATACGAAAATCCTGGTGACGCCACTGACTGCATGATATTGCCTACATAGGTCCATCCCACGAACCAGTAAATGAACTGAACAATTTACCGATGAACTGGTCTTCGCCTCACGCCACTTAACTTTACCCCGAGCTCTTTACCAAAATATACGCGAACAAACAAAGTCTACAGCTGGATGTTACAGGATGTTACTATTAGCTAATATTAACAACTCCCAGAGTTCCAGACTGAAACGAATCAAAATATATCGAGTTACATAAAACGCCAACAGCCAAATAAGAAAGATCGCAGTCAATATTTGACTCGCCACAACTCTTCTCACTTTCACGTCACACAGTAAGTCAACTATAGACATCGATATATGCTTCACGGTGTGTAGATAATCCGTTGAACAAGATCTCCATTGGGCCAATATTTTTCCAAAACGCCCAGGAAAAGATACTTGGAGAGGTTGGGAGAAAATCATGAGTGTTCAGGCATGCTTTTGGCGTGCTAAGTCGCACCTTTGAATTGTACTCTAAAATATAAGTTCCAGCTAATTACAGCAACATTACATTGGCATACATAACAGTGTGGTTGTTGCTGACGTCATGATTTTGGGTAATTTACGAAAGTTATGTAATCATGGCATCGTGCACTATTCCACAGTGACGTGGGTCGATAGCCAATGGCGGGACGTTTGGACGTTTGGAAATATGGGTAATTATGGTTTGCAAGGGTGAATACAACTAAGGGAACATCTCTCGTTTTGGGGCACAATACGGAAGTACCGTAACCTGGATGTTTGAAGTTACCCTAAACGATCGGGTTTGAATATATTGTCATGTTAATCTCCGAATCGCATAATTTGTAGTTAGCGAATTAGCGCGCCAAATTCTGTTTGTGTTAATAAATAATGAAGATTGTTGTTTTGTCTCATCTTCACTGCAGCCTATATGTCACATTCGATTTCGAACGAACCGAGTCTCATCTAAGGACAAATATGGAGCTACATACAATCTCTTTTATTCACCGCATGCTATTAAGGCATAGCTGGATTTTATTGTCATGCACGGCATGTATTATGCCAAACCCAAGGTTTGTGATGGCTAATCCGGACGGACTGTATTGAACTCCTGTATTCACGTCTCTACAGTTCAAGTCAAGCAAAATCTTCATCAGCAACATTGGGTGCCAATGAGAACTGCAGAATCTGATCTTTTGGGCATTGTAAAATGCCATCAACTGCTCCTAACATCATCTAAACAATATATGCAGTCACACTCACTCCTCAAGCGTCCCGCTATTCTTTATTCTCTTTGAAGCTTCTTGCAAGCGGAGGGAATCTGCCAAAGGCCATTTGTAAAACGTCAATAATTCAGAGGCGTGCTCGCACATACACAAGCTGACCGCTAGCTGCGATGCCTCGATCCCTGAACACTGAACGTATGGAATTGTGACCTCAACGATGCTTAGCACAAACGTTTGTTGTGTGATTCATTTCATCAACAGCTCCCAGCTTCGCAGTGTTGTTCCCAAACTCAGAAGAATGGTCATTACGCTCATGAATGCAATAAATTACGGTACTAGCGAACGAACTACAAGTTAACGTTCATGAAGTTAGGATCGCTATATACCAAATCCTATAGTACACCTGATGATATAATGATAGTTGCTGTCACATGATAATTGATGAGTGAACTTTTTATGATCGTGGAATCGTCCCATCAAAATGATATTTACTATTTTTGGAAAACTTATTTTCGATGTCCATCACGACAACCATTGCACTGGTATCCATTCACTCCTGCTAATTACTGTTTCATTGTTTTTGTAATGACTGTTCCAGTACTGGTGTAGCCCAAGTGTAATGGCTCGACACAGAACAGTTCCAGCTATCAAACTGGCGTATCACATTATGTAAGAACCAATATTCCATTACAAGGATTTTATTTTGGTGAATTGATGGTGATAATAATAATGATATATACATTTATAAGGCGCAAAATACTATGGTTTCGATGCACCACAACAAGTGGGAGAAGTACAGAAACAACAGATGCTATTGAAACAGAAAGATTTTCAGCCTCGATTTGAATATGTTCACATTTGCCGGAGCTCGGGTCTCGAGGGCAAGCCATTCCAAACCGTTGGTGCTGTCACAGAAAATGCTATCTTACCATAGAATGTTGTTTTTATGCGAGGTCCAGGCTTCAACAGTCGCCGATTTGAGGAACAAAGATTAGTGTTTGTTGAATTGGAGAGTAATTCTGTAAGATATGCAGGAGCGAGACCATTCACTGCTTCAAATGTGAGCAGGAGTATCCTAAAGACCTTAGTAAGTATACTGTGATAGGTGCATTTGATACAGGTGACAAGTCTTGCTGATGTGTTTCGAACTCACTGTTAGGCAGGCAATAAGGTCACCATGGACTATCTCCTCAGAGCTATCAGCTTACTTACGTGTAAGCATCATTGCCGTCCTACTCCGCCAACAAATCATCACAATGTGATCTCATATACCTTTCTCATTGCCCCTTGGGTTATAACTCGGTTTCTTCATTCCCAACGACGTTGCTTAACGCTTCAATGGCCGCGTGACAGATTGCAATTACTGACACCTTGTAGTATGATGTTATTATAGGATAATTCAGGTGAAATCCGCTGAGCACTTTCTGCCGAGATTTTCAGCACGAAAAGAACAAGAAGGAGTTAGTTCCCTTTATTAATTTCATCGCATATGCCGTCACGAAAATCATTTTGAAAACTCTGAAGACTATTTTGGGACACGACTTCCGGCAAGGACGACGTGAATCCTAATCGTATCACGAACTCGCAAATGGCGATTTATGCACGCCTTTCCTAACACCAATGAGGAAATCGATTTCAGTTAGGCACTCCAGGTAAAAGGACTGCGTTTTCGTGAAATGCTGTCATAATGGATCGTAGGCCGAAAATATAGCTTTCCAAAGAAGTTTCGTTTAAAGGTGAAATATAACTTAATAATATTCCCGCACCGATATGGCATGCCATTCCATATGATGGCACTGATATGCAACATGATTATGGTCCTGATTTACCTATCTATATATATATAGGGGAGAAGGGAGGGAGGATGTATCCCGAGCATCGTATTCATACATATCTGATCCAGGTCGTGTGACTATAGTGAAACCAAACCAAACGGTTACGCATGCGGCTGGGAGGATCTGCAACTTGAAAAACGTCGCTGCGTATACCGAGCCAATCCAAACATATAAAAAGAAATGTTACAATGAGCAAGAGCAATGTTATAGTCTCTGGAAAGGAGTCTACGGGATTTCCTCCCTGAATCTATTAACAGATGATGATCTATGGGTGGATGTCACTACATGTACCGTCCCAGGAGCCGCTTCGTCACGTTGTTCCCTTCCGCCAGGCCTTTGATATCTGTTCTGAGCACACATGCAGCAGTAACTGAGAAGGGTCTAGTATGCCGTGCTTCGGGATGGAAACGATGTCACAACATTTCACTCTAGTAATTTATTCCTGCAATATTCATTGTTCGCAACATGACCATTTTTATATACACGTCCGGGTACCAGAACTGTAAACACCAACATAAGAGTATTAATTTTGCTGATCAATGCGATGGATATTTTATCATATTTTGTTATCAACAACTCAAAACAGTCGAGATGAGTTCAGCACGCTGAATACAGTAATACATGTTATTATCAACTATGTTCCTGACGCTACAATATGGTATATAATGAGTATTGGAAGGGGAAGAGTTGATTTTACTTTCAGAATATGAATCCACTCCCCAGTGCAATAAATACGTTTCAGGTACAGGGTGTTGATTATGGAATATTCCACTTCCACTGTCGCAACGATTCTTTCTATCTGAAATGTGAACGATGTAGAGGTTTATGAAGCCACTGAAGGCTCATTGATAACAAATCGCCCTCTTTTTTCGACTAGTGCTCAGATATGGCGAGGGAGGGTATTACTATAACCGATGACAGCGCAGAGACCGCTGCTCCACGTACCTATCCGACGGACGACCAGTGAACCCCACGATCTGACCGTCACTCTCTCAGATCCCGGAGGAGCGGGAAATTGTAGTAATCTAACTGCAGTAACTGCACAACCAACAGAGGAGACTCATTAGCCAGTTCACGGTTATCAATGCGCATGCTCACAGCACCTAAACCTGATGAAACGTTCGGGAACCGACGGAATTTCACACATTGACTCATCGTTACTGCTTGCACTGCCATAACTCATGTTATTCAAATGTAATTTCACCCAATCTCCTACTATGGTATTGTCCTCAAGTGTGGGGGAAATATTAGTGAAGCTTTGTGGTGAGAGGATTTATCGTTTCCACCAGGGGAGTTTCGAGAGATTGCCCTACCTCCCAATGAACGATATCTCCATTGATTTGTACACTGTTCGATCGGCTCATTGTATCGATTCCGCAACGCCGCCGGAACGAAACAGAACCTGGACACCAACACCACCAACAATTTTGCCACCATGCACAAGTACAGCAACATCTGGGGAGAAATGACCCGTAATAAATGCAGAAATCAAACCCCGGACTCAGAGCTGTTGTATGACAATCATTACTGATACCGCTCTTATACACTGGCTGTTGCCAGTCATGAAATACGTGTTATCGACATTTCGAATATATTCTGTTAATCTGTTATAGTTTAGGCATTTATGATTCAATTGACAGTATTCGTAGTGTCAAGTATTATACTGTCATAGTCAGATAGTGATGATTTGGGATTTTTGGCATGAGGTGAAACTAAGAGAATGTGCCTATAGTCACACTGGGCCTCTACTATAGGCTGTAAATCACACTGGTTTACAGGTTCACTACAACATTATCACCTCATTAGGGGACACCAACATATACAGAGAGTGTTGGGACCTCTCGTAACTAGGACATAAAATCGTGCAGTCGATACGGGTTACTTAATCATCAGGGTATATGTGTAAGGGTCTATAAACTAGCGATGAAGGTTTTTGAGTCGGTCGTCTACTGCCTTCAGGATAAACATACTTAAAGGGTCAGTTTAGTGGTACAAGCAGTTAATGGATGAGACTAAACAATTGTCAATGTTCAAGTTCGTTTCATTTTACATTGTATGGGCACATCGTTTCGGGTATTATACAAAAAATATAATAGTCAATATTATTAGTCCTACACAGTGGAGCGTGGTCGCCTACATAGCGTAGTTGAGGCGTCGAACTCGTATTCCAGGGGTTGTTAGTTCCTTAGAAAAGACAAGAGGGAACAAATTCGGACGGAGACGAAACAGACAAATAGTTGAGGGAAATGTATACATGGCTCGAATTGATGAAAGAATATGGCCAATCACAAACTTAGTTGCCTTTAAATGGGGATGGGGGAGGGGTAAAAAATCAGTTCAAATCAATCCTACTTCCACGAAACGATGATGCGAATGGAAACGGATATAATGCGATGCATTATTGACCTAATCCTTATAACTGGCAATACAGCACCCGTTACCTGAGTGAAGTAAAATATATTGAACAGGGGTCAATCAGAAGGTTCTTGACAAAGTTGGTTTTGATCAACCATAAATTAGAAAGGAGTCCCTAGACTGTACCCTTACTTTTCAGCATTCAGCTCGAGTATACCTATCTTTGATCCTTTGAGTGACCTAATTGTGCTTTCGCTCTCGATACAGCGCGACTGTGTCATAAATTAATAATCCAGGGATGAGATTCGTAATGAGCCAATTAGGTCATTGTAATAAAATGGCTCGTGTGTCTGGAGATCAACGTTAGCCATAGCATTATATGGAGACGTCAGGAGAGAACTTGGACATCCTCATCGGTTACTTTAATTAAAAATCGATTTTCATCAACTGTCAAGGTTAACATCTCGGGGAAATAGAAGATGCCTGTGTTGCAATTTGTGCTTCGAGAGAACGACATTCCGTCGAGAGTATTTCAAACTGGTCATCTTTGGAATTCTCCGCCATTCTACTGACCTTTATGAAGAGAGAACACTTCACTCACATCCCTAGCAGTGATTGCTATTGTTCATAATACAATTATCTGAGGCCGCGTTGGACTCATGTATAAATAATTTATATTATACAATAACCTCTAAATCCTACCAACACTCTCCGTTTATCAGTGTCATGTGTTTAACAGTGTCCGAACAGTAGTTCAATATAGAATTGATACTTATATATTTCTGGATCCAGTTCAGTCTCACGTACCTTTCAACACACTGCCTGGAACAACGGTGGAACAATTACTTCTACCCACGATTTCCTTCTACCAGTTTATGTATATCTTATGACAGTGGTCGAGCAGTAGTTCAATATAATATTGTCCAATTGCAATAAATCAAACTCGTAGGTATAGGCAGACTAATAACACTGGCCACTCATTCTTTGAGACATCTATGTTTTGAAGGGTTCTCGAGAGAAAAAACCACTGGTAATTTCATGCAATCCCACGAGTGGAGACATTCCTATTTGTCGAGGAAGCGCTACTCTGATTGCTCAATTCGCTGTCTGCGATAAAAGGTTCGGATATTTGATCTAGCGTTATAGCGCCATGCTAGACGGTCCGTCACGGATTGCTCGGTTATTCGTCTGTAGTACTGCTGCCGTCACCGAACCATCAGGATTACTAGCTCTTTATCTTCAATCACGCAGGAGGAAGTCAAAGGAATAACTGCGTTTATCTGTGGAGAGGAGAGAGCGGCTTGTGACACGGACAGCTCTCAACGGACAACACTCGACCAGTAAGTGCTTGTTTATTTTATCACACTGCACAGGACTGAGGACAAACCGTGATTTTACCATTGCGATAGCCTAGTGTTTATAGCAACAAGACAACATTTCGCTAATTATTTCAGTGTGCGGTCGTTGGTTGTTGTTTATATTTATTCGAGGTCTGCACTTACCCCAAAAAATGGAAATGCATCAAAACGATACTCGCTGACTTTCAATTGGTCTAAATTCCATCGACATTCAACACGAAAGCTAATAATTTCTTATTCATTTCTAATTTCTATATCAATATTTTCCGTTCTAATGATATTTTGTCATCAAACTTCACTATAGTTTTTTCTAGATCTTAGGGGTATGGAAGGAGAACCATGCTTTTCACTTTGGGTTTTAGGCATTTTCCGTTGTGGAATACTTGTATTCCTTTGACACATGTCGATATATGTAAACATGATAACAGTATAGACTCAGCCTAAAGAGGTATTTTCAAACTTATGATTTTTAACATGATATATATAAAGTAATACGGAAAACCAATTAGATAAATCAATATCATTCAACTCAATTAACGTTAGTTTTTAATGCTTCAATTTTTCATTGGGTGCCATTTTACATACTGCTAGGGCGCTATTGTAGGGTAGATTTGACTGTACCTCCATTCTGTTACCGTTATGACAGTTAGGCAAATATTGATATTATTCCGAGATGAACCGTGTATGCGTCGGATGAATTCGGAACGAATAAATTATTCACATGCCCACTTTTATCAACATTTGCATCGTGTGGTGCAGTGTGAATGTAGCTGAGCAAGCCAACAAATTTGAACTCCTTCTAGGACATTATTAATTTACGCAACTCGATCCACTGCCTGTCGTCAGTCTAATCATTGGGCTAGGAGAACATTACTGCGTTCACAGATCACACGAAATATGAGATCTGCAAGAAATTAAGGTCAAATGTTTGCATTACGTATATGTGCCTTTTACTAAAACCTCAATTGAATGAGGAAAAAGTACAACACACTCATTGTAAAAAAACTCAACATTCATGAAGTTATTCTTTTAAATATTTCGTGTAATTGATTTTTAAAATTTTATGTGGCATTCCGTATGTCTATGAGGCAAACACGAAGAATATGTAAGCCTATGCTTCCTTTATTCGCGAGCAACCGTAATACACACTAGGAATATGCATGGCTTCCATACCCACATCTGTTCGCAAAGTGTCGAGTTTTATTAAATTACTTCGGTATTCATAAATAAAAGTAGTTAATTAGTTTATGGTCTGTCACTTCAATACTCTCGACGAAAAGGATTCAATCCCAGATACAGCCACACATAGTTGTTGATTTGTTAACAGTCTCTTGGGTTTTCATCTCATCAAATAGTCACTTCATAAGGAATCACCATACGGCGTTGCTTCGATTTTCGATAGAAGCAGCGACCTGACTTAAGTCACTTCCACTACATTCATATTTTACGCCGGTAGCTATGAAACGTCGCATGAATTCCCACGTCTTTAACTCGACGACATGAGGATTGATTTCGTCGTGTATCGATTTTCAGCAGGAGCGGATAGTGCCACTGGCTCCGTGCATCGTGACCGAAGATGTTAGATGCAATCACTAGGTATTTCATACATTTCAAATATTTTTCCTGAAATCAGCGATGATGATAGTTCGGTAAATAAGTAATGCAATACCCGCCCCAAAGGTACTTCTATATATGACCCAAAGTTCCAATGTTAAAATCACAATTTCTCGGGGAAGAGGAGCACGTTGTCATACCATTTTTATTTTGATATTGCCCACTCTTCTTCATAGATAACCTAAATTGTGTACATTTTGCGACAAACTGTAATTTGCAAGACGTACCGTCATGGTTTTAGTTTCCATTTACTTGATTGATTTTAAAATCGAATTATTTACCCATGGTACGCCAGAATGAATAACATTGTCTGAGAAGACCTGCTCTGCTGAAAGTGCGGATGTGCCATTGAGGCTATATTATGTACCTGTAAATATGCATACAGGCTGTCTCAAACCATTTTAACCAAGCACATAATAATAATATAATTGGATGAGTCGAATTGATGATTTTACATTGATGTATACATGCAATACAGACTTGACGAATGCTCGGAGAATTTGATGACGCTTTTTGTGTTACGTAACCTGATGCTTTAACTGATGCGCTAATGTTGTTAGATTTTCCATCACAATGCGATGCAATTATAATAAACAGACATGTTTATCAATTGTGTCACGCAGCCATACTTCCTCGCTTTCCGATTCAGCACGTTCATGTAATCAGGTGTCTCTCATTTGGGGGAGTGATGTTAGTTAGTGTCTATAAGTGATGCGTGGGCACTGTACTCCGGAGCCCAAAATTTCCATTATAATATCATCGACATTTTTTGGTTTGACGAACATTGCATTTCGCCTAGTGACGAATGTACGATTCGCTAATATACTAAAAAAATGTCAATGTAAATTCATCGTTTTGTTCGATTGCAAATGTTCGAAACACATGGGACAAATCTGTTATTATATCGTCATTTTCTCGCATAAGACGAATGTAGGATTCGGCGTAGCAACGAATATTTGATATATCTGTACTCAATCGCATTTGTCAATTCCGTTCATTGCAGACGAATTTCTTCGAAGCATGATATACTATGAAAACAGAACGTTACAGCAACATTTTACTTGTTTTACTCCGAGTCCCCATATAGGCCCATGAAGGTAGTTTCTTCACCCTATTCGGGTTTTATTAGGTCGATAATCTAGTCCCTATTGCATAAGTCGGTACGCGTGCTAGAAATTAGGGCATTCCTGTTTGAATTTGATTTAACTGCACAATGAATGGCATAATTGAAAAAAATAAACTAAAAATCTGGTATCAAGACATTGCTTTTGGCCTTACCTACGGAATGATTGCCACGTTGCATATCGGATGGGTAACTTCGCTGGTTAATATCTCTCATATACGGTGAAAAACATTATGTTTCCATTACCCTATGGTAAACCTATATTAACGTTTTCTTCGTATTCCTGTATTGATATTAGCTCAACTGGAATATATGCGTGTGGAGTGAGGCGGAAAATTGACAGTTTCAATGGAACATTTTCAGGCACAATGTCCTATTTATACGATGTTCACGTTGTGTAATGTAGCGACCCAACAATAAACCTCGTGTAATTATCATTAGGTAGGTCACTCCACTCCTCAATTGGCTCGTAATATTAACATCAAGTGAGAACATAGAAGTAAAGTATCTGATATTCGTTCTGGTCGATTGCAGGATAATTGGAGACACAGAAAACCTAATTCAGGAACTGTGGCAAACATGTCACTAAATATTCCTCGGAAACTAGATGAGGAGTGGTTCATTTGCCTTTGACATATCATTTGGCTCTATATTATTGGATTATGTACGTTGCTGCTCTTTTCTGATAGAGCTAGTTAAATCGATTGTGAGTGCATATTAACAGGCAATGCGCAGCTTGATCGTCTGTTCAGGGAGTTTTGAGAGGGCGCGGTGGAATCAATGGTTCTACTGCAAATCTCGAGTAAAGGGGTTCGCTGCAAAGTAACTTGTACATCGTTGCGCTGTATGTGGCTGCACCTATGTGAAGTCCTATTAGGGGGCGATAAAATAACATGACAATTCAGTGTTTCAGATGTGATGTAGACAGGGTTGTGCACTGAAATAGGCCAACTGGAAAAGTAGCCAATAAACAACGGTAATGATTGTGATGCGCTTTAAAATATAGCTCTCAGTGATAAACTGAGTGAACATGCAAAAATAAAACCCTCCTCATTGAACTTGCTGTCACTTTGAGATCCTGTTAGAAGGTGATTCTGTAACCCTGCAAAGTTACAACCACACTTGCCTGACGATTAAAAATACCCTAATGTGATTTCCAACAAGTAAACCGCAGTACCTTCCAAAAATGTTTCTCCATCGTCCTCTCAAGAGACTTACATGGTTGCCTATTGAGGAATTTAAAACCCCCATCACTTATATTCAACGTAAGGAGATGACATCATATATATTTATATCGTCATGAATTGACGGGGATAAGGCAAGTGACGCACAGAGTATCTCGTGGTCGATGTTATCAGCTAGAAATGAGGAAACCCAAATGTTGACCGAATGTTGAATGATGTGATATAAAATAATAATTGTTCTCAAGGAAATCGACGCGACCTCGATGATAATAGTGATAAGAATGAAATTACTTTTATATAATGCGTTCATCAGCAAAAGCTGCTCGAAGCGCTTCACAGAGGCTACAAAAAACCATAATAATAATATTACCAATTTGTATGGCGCCTAATATGTTACCATCTTCAGGCGCCTCACAACAAGTATCGAAAATGAACAAAGCAGAACAATTAGGGAGAGGAAACAAACATAGATTTAGGAATTACTCCATTATTTGGGGTTTGACAGCAGTTTTGGAATTGAGTCGAGTCACTTCAAGAAAGGAATCGCACCATCAGCAGATCAGAAACGAATAAACTGAATTCCGTTCCGTGTTATGTTATGTATGTTGCCCAGAGCAGTTATACCGTCAATAGTATTCCTTCTTCCAGCTATTTGTGAATAATGGTTGTTCATTGCGACCATTGGTAATTTGTTGCTAGAGATGGATAGTCTGTAGTTTATGTGTTTCGTAGTACTGAGTCTAGAAAATAACTGAAAACAGCGGAATGTGGAATAGAGTAAGTGACACTGTTTGCGTTATTGTCAGAATAAGCTGTTAGCGAATCAACAAATTCGCCTGATGAAAATATGCTCCCGAAGTTTCCAAATGGAGCATCCAAATCCGCGAATTGTGTTCTTAGCTCTGGTGTTATAGCAGCTCTATCTCCAGTAATAAATATGGAAATCAAATGGCTATTTTGTTCACCAATAACAAGTGGCGGTATATCTTGTTATATTTAGGACCCGTGGCCGTCATGCAGGGACGGGCCTCTCTTGTCCCTTGTAAAACGACTGGCCCATGGTATAGTTGTTGCTCCAATCGCTGGTAAGTTACGACAGTCTGTCGAATTTCGTGCTCCTATTGTTGCATGAATAATGTCACAAAATAAACAATGTGTTATCATTTCATGGTCATAATAAAATGACTGCGGAATGTTGACAATATTTCTAGATCTCAGGGTAATTGAAACTGCCTAGATATCGCTGTGAAACCAGCTAAAAATCTCTGCACAGAGCAAAGCTGTTTGCTATCGTGAATCAGCCCATCCACTATATATATGTGGCAAACAAAACAGTGTGGTGCCTGTTATGTAGACTGTATAGTAAGACTATTGGCTGGAATGGTATGGGGGTAAAACGGTGTAGAGGGAAAATGACGACCGGTGATCGTATCGATAGCTGAGAAGTCAAAGGCTTAGTGATCTCTTGACTACGCTAAAAAAATTTAGTAGGCCCAAACATTTGAGCAGTCCTGGACTAATCGTGTTTGCAAGGTGCTCCAAACTTTAACATCTGTTGACCTCGGATGACCTTCGACCTGATATTATGACCGGATATTATACCCACCAAGTATGAGCCTCTGCCATCCAGGTGCGGTTGAGTTAGCGCATTTACCAGCAAGGCATTCCATACGCACGTACACATGTGGAATCAAAATACAAGTTTTTTAGGAAGCAAAGAAAAGTACTAACAAACATTAACAAAACGATTCGAGCAACCGGCATCGGTGTAACATATTTATTTTGTTGTTGTTCCGTTCAATATATAATACTCCGAATGATTGCCAATACAAACCTCCATTAGCACGGTAATCCATATGAAAACATTGACGCGTTGTTTAGTCATGAGGCTTGAATTGTCAACACGCGCTCCAACGTTGATTAAACCCTTAGGCAATGTCCTAAGCTTCCCCCTTGGGGAAACATCATGTGCGATTACATGTGTCAA
>JAUOBX010109164.1:0-12732 GCA_032360705.1 Eupentacta quinquesemita
TTGTATGCACTAAATTAACACGATTTGCCTTCAGCCCCTTAAATAAGGTCATTTTCTCCAAATCTGCCTAGTCTATATGCGAAGATAGGTCCACGAAGCAACTGTCTATTACATACTCACTACATACAAACTCATACTCATAGCTTTAGAAAACTTGTTTTCCGATTACCGGTTAGGGAAGATTGTCCCCAGACCAAGTTACTTACCTCTCAGACTTACTTAGACGTTCACACATATTCACATAAAACAGGCGGAAATGTAGGTATCATGAGTCTTCAAAAATGCAGTTTCTATATATTTCCAGTGTGCAGAGATAGCCGTCCACGAAGAGTCTATCTACTACATATACACACTCATGATTGGAATGCGATCGTTCGAGGAAGATGAATAGGAATTCTGAAAAACCTCGAGCGTTAATACAACGACATGCTTACTGAATAGGTATAGCTTGTAGTGTATATATATAACTGCAACAAGGACCTTGGTGTTTTTTATGACTTGGGTATAAATAGCTTTATCGTTGCTTCATGGTGCGACAAATTCTCGGGACGATTGTTGTGTGTCTTTTATTCGGAGTCAACAGACCGTTTGGGTAAATATGACGCAATTCCGTGGAGTGTTTTGTCTTTTTCAGGTGAGCATGTGATGATCACCTCATGTTTACTAATACGAATAAATTGGCTATGTAGGCCTATGTCTACTAGTACTACTACTACCTACTACTACTACTACTACTACTACTACTACTACTACTAGCGTATGTAGGAATTTGTCATGGGGGGTCCCCAAATATGGGGAAATAGCTTTCCCCTGAGCGAGAAATACATTTTAAAGGCCTCTAAATGCAAGATGATGCAATGTTTGGGCCTCACATCACAACACAATAGCTTCAACTTTGGTGGGAAATCTCATTTTCCCACACAATATTGGGTCATGGGGGAGAGGGGAGGGGCCCGAACCTCCATGCGTACGCCCCTGACTACTACTACTACTACTACTGTTGTTGTTGTTTCTACTACTACTCCGACGACCACTACTGCTGTTGTTACTACTAACTGCTCCGACGACTACTACTACTCCCAAATACGACTACTGCTACTACGACTTCTAGTATGGTGGATCAATAATTATGGCTACCAATACTAGCGTCACTGTTTTCCGAAGCCTCGATCGGAGACCGGGGATCGAATTAGCTCAGAGCACTGGACTGGTGCATCGGAAGATTGACAGATGAAATCCCGGCCGACTGGTATGCACTATGCGTACTTATAGCGAGGTGTTTTATCTTCATAGCAAAGTGCTACCCAATCGTTATTGGGAACCTGTAAGGATGTTGAGTACAATCGGAGCCAAGTTAAGCTTCAGCCACCACTCTCCAGGAATATCGGAGTGCGTATCGGAGTAATATCTGTGAGGCGCTTTGAGCATGTCACTGACGTGGGGTCGTGCCATATAAGAGCGTGGATACTAAAATTATTATTGAATTATCATCCGCACTGCCCTATCGCGCCGATCAGTCACTTTGATCTTCCTGGAGTTACTTAATCAAGTAACTGTCATCCATGATTCTAACATGACCGAGCCACTTCAGTCCAACCACAATTTTGTACTACTACATGAGAGTTATCACTGCCCAGTCATAGAGTTCATCAGAATCTAATCATCACACATAATATCTAGCCTTCTTTACTTGTCTGAACAAAGACAATTTCATATCCATTAACCTCTTTTGATAAACGCTCTGAAACGCTCCATTTAAATATCTGCACTGTTATGGGTGTCTCCAGTTTTATATACTTATTTTTTATATCCATAATATGTATTATGCAGATAAACCTAAACAACCTTAAAAACATATTTGTTGTTGCTGATTCCACCTTCGTTTTCAACAAATACAACGAACAATGATCAAATGATGACATCTGACGACGGAGTTGCAGTTGTCAGCACAAGAGGTATCTGATCTTGGTTTCCTGTCTTGCCTCAGGTAACAAAACAGTGTTACTCAAGCAGCCAGGTAGTTGTCTGTGAAGTTATACTTTCAGATTCGGGAAAGTCGTCGGTCTCCACCATATGTTCCGACGTATATATACGTCACTATAGTAGTCACTCTGTTCAGTGAGCCCTCAAGATGTATTCTAATGCTTCCCAAAACCTGGCAATTCCGGCATAGTTTGCACTGTCGCCTCGTTTCTCAGGATTTGTGTAGCGATTTGTTCTCTCGAAAACCAAAAATGAGGGTACTGATTCCGTATGTTGTAACCTCGATTATGGAGTATCCACCAGCACCCTGGCGCTCAACGTCAAATAGGCCTAGTCCTATACCCATAGGAGTTATTCCTTCGTTCGGAGTCAATGGACCGTACGACTACACATCACAATTTGTTGTGGAGTTCTCCGTCTTCTGTCGTGGTGGTGACATGGTTATATGAATATCACCATACCCAAAAAATGTTATTACATTTACACGACTACTAGTCAGTGTTGGAAGACTCGATGCCGGCTTCTGCCTCGATGCCGGCCTCGAGGCTGGATTTGCGTGGCCTCCGCTTCGGCGTCAACCTCGAAGGGTGCCTCGGTCTCGGAGCTCCCAGCCTCGAAAATATAGTCGGAGCCGGATCGAGGCAGGGCAGTTTTGCCGAAGTAATTCATTTACAATTATTGCAAGAAAATGAATGAAACACGCGAAGTGGCATGCCTAGATATTGAATAAATGCCAATCTTAAGGACAACCGTTGCGGCCAGAACAGCAAAATAATGTGGGAGTACGGTGCATCGCACGCAGTTTCAACATTCATACAGTCAGTCAGCCCGTCCCGTTACTATTTGCTCATGTACATGCCCATTCTTGTATATCAATCGATCACGATCTTATCCTCATTGCCTCAACGATTGTGGGCAAGGTGTATGGATCCTGAGCTCCAGCAATATGTTGGATGGAGTGAAAGTATGCTCTTATATTTTTCATTTCATATAATGGATAACCCGGCCTCAGGCTCGGCCTCGGAAGCTGCGGCCTCTGCCAGTCGGCCTCTGCTAGTCGGCTTTGGGGCTGATTCTTCGGCCTCAGCCTCGAGGGTGGCCTCGGTCTTGGCCTCGAAAGGCGCGACCTCGACTACAACACTGCTACTAGTGCCATTGTTACTACTATTATTTGCATATACTAATAGAGAGCAAGTTCACAAAGCTCAAGGCACTTGCCACACGACCAAGATTGGAATTGTTTTGCGTTGACCCTTCGAAAAGGAATATTTTTATTCTCGAAGATCTGACGAGTGAGACGGTGAATGATATGCGCTGGGAACACGACTATCGGTTTGATAATGAGGGTATACCTCATAGTGGATGTAAAGAACGTGATTTTGCTGTTCCGCCATCCACCCGTGACCACTACCATAGACACTCCCTACCGGTATTATTCTGGGAAGGCGTGTGACCTCCATAGCAACAACCTCCCCGTGACTGTGAAGGTTACTATCGGCATATCAACCACATTCTATTGTCCGAGGTTCAAACATCGTTATCATTCACCAACTATGAATCTTCCTACCACACAACCAATATACCCACATGTTTCAACTTCATAGCTGGACAGCGCATGCAGTGTGTTAACGCGGACATCATCCATTTGCGGGGCGCCATGTGTTTCACGAATAACAGAAACAGTATTGTCACTTCTCAAAACATATAGGCATGTCGAAAACCGATATTGACATGTCGAAAACGATATTGGCAGGTCAATACCTCGCAAAGTTTTCCAATATCCCGCCAAGTGTTTCAAAATGTCGAAAAGTGTTTCGATACTTCGTCGAGTGTTCCGCTATTCCGCCAAGTGTTTCAATATTTCGCCAAGTGTTTGTGAATCTTGAGAGAATATCAGCAAGTCGAGAATCAATTCCTAAGTGTCCGAGACTCAAATACGTATATCTAAATATATAACCATGAATTACTACTGACAACGATCATAGAATTATCATCTTGTTTTGTTACAGTGTTGCGGAGGTTTGTTCAGCATGTCACACGTTTTATTGCTGTTTATATCCTTTACAATATTTCCATCAAAATTATGTCCTTTCAGACCAACACAACGAACCAAGCGATCTGACCAAAGTGCGTTTTTGTCTCCCCTCCGGTCACAAAATAATGACAATATCCGCACCAAATGTATTTGTAATAGGTCTACGCCATTCCCAGATCTCAAATGGTCATCCGTCCTTACTCAGTGAACCTTTCTATGTATTCTGAAGGTAAATGAAACCTCACTCAATTCTGGGAGAGTTTGCTTTGGCGACTTGTTACTCACTTGTTTCTTCTTTGACAGTAATTTCGCCAGTTGCTGTGTCCAGGTGACTGTGACTCATCCCTGACATCCCTGAGAAACATGGAAATGTGTATTGATTCACTGAGCTGCTTCCCAGGCGATATGTTTTTTTTACAGCGCCCAACTTCATCCTCCCACAATAATAAAATGCGTAGGTTCATGTCTATAACAGTAACTCCTGTAATATGATGAAGGTCCGCTCGTAACAATATATAGGTCACAGCTGTGAATCATCAAACCTGCCTGTAACAGAATCACTGTCAAGGTGGATATACCCCCAATTCCAATATTACCATGCAGACATTAGATACTGAGCGAACATACTTCATCGTGATTGGACAAAGATAGGGCACATAGCACAATAGAAACAATATAATACATAAGAAATCTTAATTGTTGTTCAGGTGTGACGTCACAAATTATTGCGCAATCAGGCTTTCCGTCAATATTCTGGTGAAAGTGGTGTAACTTCAAACGCCAATAACTCGGGATAGGAATATCGGATTGAGACGGGGTTTGGACCAATATATTAAGTTTCACATTATCCACAAGGTCATTCATGATGTACTGGAGCCTGCGGAATACCTTTAGGCCCTCCACTCCAGTGAACTGGCAATAGTGACGGATGATTCAAAATAGTTGCCGAAGTAAGTACATACTATGCTTTAGGCTCTCAGAATTGGGTCAAATCCAATCGTCTGTTAGATCGGGCGTGAAAAGGGCGGTCCTGGGAGCGGGTTCAAATTGGTTATAGCGCTTCACCGTCAGACTTCACCTGAGTACCATGCTCATCCATGGTCCCTCGCTTATGAGTTGATCACAGATGACGTTGGTGGGACCGGCAGCTGCGGGCTAGGTGCCTTTCCGCATTACACATGACCAGAGTTCCTCCAGTTGATGGACCTTGTGTGGTTTCTCAGAACAGCTTTAGAATCGAATAATCATAATTTGGATTTGTATAGCGCCTTCATTAGGCAAGAGCCACATCTCAATGCGCTGCGCAACAATCTTAAGAGCATGGTGTCATTAGAGTTTGAAGGGCATCACACACTAAGGGTATCAGATGGTAATGTAAGATGCCCGACCAATGACGATAGGTCAGTTTACGGTGAAATGAAAAGGCGAATAATTAGGTATTTGTTTTTCCGTTCAACCACGGTAACTGCGTACAGCCGACTTATTGCAAGCAATCCGCAACAACGCCTCATAATTACCAAGTCTTCCGCACCACAGCAGAGCCTGGGCCGTGATTAGACCCCGCCAGTCGTCACTGTAGGTACAACCACCCCTGGCGGAAGCTTTCTTCCACACACAATATATTATTATTAATATATGGAAAATATTACAATATGAGAATTAATAGAACAAATACACATATTTCCCAAAACCTGAGGAGGGAACAGTAACAAAGCAGAACAACTCTCAACTTTTGTCACAAGTTATGACAGTTACACGATCACAGTATCTTTGGTCTATCAAGTAGACTTCATATGGCGCATTTGCGCTCCCGTCTTTCTCAGCAGGCCAACGGTACTCTTTGAACGAGGTCACTGCCCGCAAACACGTTACACCATATACCCCCTGAGGACTGGGTAGACTAATACGTAGACTAAACGCTCCAGCTGTTACATGGGATCAGTGACAGACAGAAGCTCATGAGAGGGAAAATCCCCAAAGTCACCTGTCTGCGTCAGCTTGCCGCTTTCAATGAATCTGAATCCTCCGGGAACACGGCTAATGGGTTCTGGTCCACCCCTGCAATCTCTTGATGAGCCCGCGGCCAACCATGAACTATAACGCAACCGTCTATGGTCGACCGTATGGGCCATAACGCGTCGGAGCTACCCATGGAACATTTTCTTTGAAGCGTGGAGAAATTGACTAATCAAATCGGCCCTCTCCACTGACTGACTGCTAATCTTCAAATCAACCCATCGGGTTCATATTAGCGTCAGCATGGGCGGAGGACATATGAACTACGTGTGGAAAGAGTGTGATAGCCCCTCCCCCCTCCCAAAAAGGGGGGAAAAAGGGGGAAACAATCTTGAAGTAGATGGATAACTCACTCAACGCTGCCTCCCTGATTTACCTGACAAACGTTCCTCAACGCAGGGACTTTCATCGCTTCGTTCTAAAATACATGCCGTTTATCCTCGATATAGATATTATTATGAACACATGTACGTAGGGGGCATGCTCATATATACGCGACTGCTTGAATCCATATTTATTTTACCTTCTGGAACAAATGAAACGAACACGGTTTTTATGTTTGATATTTCTTCTGAAGTAAATATAATACATGTTTCCGTACAACCCAAATTGAACGAAATGGTAGTCATTACCTTCCAGCTGCATTATTATGAGTCAATGATGGTTGAAACAAATTAGGAACATGAAGAACAATATGACACGTTAGCTGTGATACAGTATTTGAAGTTTGTTTAGAGGTATGTTCTGTGCATGGGATCAGAACCATACACAATCTGGAGTTTGTTCACCAACCACGGTAACCGCTCACAGCCGACTGACGAGATCTATTTCACTTGAACTGGAACAGCCCCTCCTGATTTACAAGTATATACACTACACCACAACAAAACCTAGGCGCCAAGTCCTCGTCAAATCGCAACTGCAAGTACAGTTACCCCTAAAAAAAAACACCTAGCAGCCCAGTGGAGATCCATCTCGAACGGTTGCATGCTAATCGTCACTGGTACCACTCTGAGGCCACTCTTCCGCATGGGCTATTAAGGGTTACTGTATCAATCTCACGCTCGATCGCAATGATGATAACATCCCATACTCATCCACAAGGTTATCGTTACTCTCTGTGAGACAGACAGGCTCTGACTGTTGACCTACATACTGCACTTACTGTTAGTTGGTAATCCTTCACATGGAATAAGGTACCTCAATATACAGGTGGAGTAGGCTACTCACACGCACACAGCAACGTGTGATTAACGAACTATCGTTCTCGCCACCCCAGTCTCTCTTGTCGAGGGCATAGCGAGATGGCAACAGGTACTAGCCTATCTTCAAGTCCATGGCATGACTCGAATTATTGGATTCACATTCCGGCCCAGTTAGGTAGCTAGTTATATAACGCCTAGAGCGTGATTGGTATAGCAACTTAGTGAGTAGCCTTCCGAGGCAACTAAATGATCAAGTTCGAGGGAATTATGGTCATGGTCATTCTTAAGAAGAAACTAATCATAAGTATAACAGCGCGATCGTCATGAGATTCTCCGTTACATAGTTACAGGCTATTGGAGTTCGTGTTATAGTGATTGTGTAATACAATGGCATCCCAGAATGCAGTATTAATTATTGTCACTGTTGTACAACTCTGGAAAGGTGTTTTGCTTCCTTTCGAAATTTACTAAAAGATGTACTTTCTGAAAATATTACCAAGCAAGGGGAAGTTTCGTATAGTGAGATGGTAGATGCCAGTAGTTACTTTGGTAAGGAAAACAAAGGAACACTTCTGTAGTACGTTAAGGTATGTGTGATGGAACAGACAAATACACCACACGTTATTGCGCAATTAGTATAATAAACTAATATTTGATGGTCGATAACTCTGCAACGAACATCATACTGATAGTATCGCGATGGGTTGTCATTGATATCCTCTACAATATAAGCTGTAACCATGACTATCCTTGTGGAGTCCATCGTATTAACAGTATCCGATCAGACAGACCTCCACACGAAATAAGAGGAACACAACAGAAAACATTCATAATAACTAAGTGCATATGACGGCCCAGATTGTAGCTCAACATTCATTCAGTGTTCATTATTATATTACAGTATGATGCGTGATGCACTGTAGGATATCGTGCTGCCAATTTATATGGTTCACGATTTACAGTTATATTTCTATGTGCCTTCGATCCTGACAAACTGAGCGTTCATGAAAACTTCATTATCTAAAATGTGTTCTTAATTTTCCCAGCGGTGCCAACATCATAATTTCTCGGTATACGACAGCACGAGCTCCGCTCACTTTCTCTTGCTCCTGATATAATGGTAATTACAAAATCAGACATAAGCCCTTTGGAAGTTAAAATGAGCAGACGCAGTTATACTATATACTGATAAAGAATGTCACGAACAGAAACAACTAATATACATGATATAGGATGAACCTCGACAATTGTATTATTATGAAGTAGAATGGTCAACTGCTAAATTAAATTGAAAATACCTGACTGTGTATAATCCTGAATACTGCTCTGAGCAGAGTTGTCCTCGGACATTGGAAGATGATATCAAGTGCATTCGTATTTTGCGCCAAACAGATACGCATGCGCTGAAGTGAAATGTATTCAGTAATTCAGTTGTCTTATAGCACGCGTAGTTGACACACAGTTTAGCTATATCAGATATATCAAAACGGTATCGTCGGGTTGCATCGTAAAAACATTATGAGTCGTGTTATCAATGTGGAACAGCTGACTATAAAACCATTCAGGCCTTTATGTACTGAGAAAAAAATTCGTTCCATCGCTCCTGTTCAGTCCACATCATCCCAACAAAGTTGAAAATATACACTTCTGATTCGGAGTTCAAGACCGTCCCGCACAGTAGATCATTCCTTCACTGGTATACTGTCTTATGGCAGATGGAAATCAGAAGTCTATTCATCACCATCGCGGGATAACTGTAATGGCACTGGCATTAAACAAATGTATCACCAGAGGGTTTAGGGTCATACAACGTCCACGGTTAAAAAGAACAAGAGTTTACTTTTGTAATCTAAAAACAGTTGAATAGTTGAATGTCTAAGTACTACCGCAATGTACCGTACTGTATAAAAGAAACCGGTTCAATGAGTCGTCTTGTCGCTGAGCAAGGCACTTCATCTGGATGGCTCTCTCTATCCAGGAGTGAAGTGGTTGCTGAATCCACAAATAACCATTTGTCAACCAAGCGCACAGTTCTTGCGGGTCTTGTTCAAAGTCTCCAGTGCCCACGGCGCGTCGACTGGCGAGCCCAATCCACGTCGGTGATTGCTCGATGATCGACCAACGCAGAAGCGATGTCACCAGTGTTCATGGATGAACGATTTCCGAGAAGAGTGCTTGCAAAATGGGATATTGGTAGCTTGTGCATATTCGAGCATGTGCTATCTATCTATCTATCTATCTTCCGCGATACTAAACTGAACTATTTATCTGTCTATCCCACGGATACGTTGTGTAAATATGATTCTCCGTCATTTGTTAGATGGTGCGATGGATTTGTTTCGTGAACCTCACCTTCCCAACTCTCTTCACAGCTACCCCCCGTTCACAATTTCCGCTCCGGATCAGTGTTCCCCGCCCGTTGACTGGGCGAATTGCCGCACGCTCTACCCATCTATCGAGATGTTATCACACATGAACATACACGTTTAGTCAGTTTGACCTCGCGACGAAAATGTTTTTTGCAAGTCATGCCTACCACAGATGCATCATCGTGTTTGCTGGTGAGGTCGACGTTCCCGTTTCCCTGGAAGGTAATCTTAGAGATACTCTCCACAAGGCCCCACCTCTGAGATTGGTGTGTAGCATCCAAAGTCAAGTGACTCCTATTTCGGATAATCCTTCCCAAATTGTTGACATAAATTGGCGCCTCATGCCATCGTCTCCCAAAATTCACACGGTCCGGTAGAGTAGTTTGTACTCCATGTTTCATCGGCCTGTCATGTTCATGTTTTTAGCCTGTCACACGGACACACACACACACACACAGACGTGTCAGTAATAGTTTATAGTTCTGTGAACTGGCTGCTGCTACAATGGCCTTGTCTCGTAAGCTGTCCCGACCACGAATGCGTCATCGTGTTTGCTGGGGAGGTCTGCGTTCCCGTTACCCTGGAAGGTGATGTTAGTGATACCCTCGACCGGTGCCGTCTCGGAGATTGGCTTGTAGAATACATAGGCTAGGACAAAGAAGCAGATGGAGACGAAGCGACAACAGAAGAGGATGGTGAACGCGTAGCTCCCGAACTGGAAGTTATCGTAGAGCCAACAGACTCGCCCGTCGTCGCACTCAGACTCCTCCCATATGAGGCAGGCCTGGTCGATAAGGTAACCGAATATGATGGGACCTGGGACCGTACCTGGAGAAACAAAGAACGGAGGCTGATTGTAAATGCAATATAGATGTGGCGGTGTTAGCTGTGAGCTTGCCGGGTTGAAGATTACAGGGGGCTTCGGGGATTTCTAAGAGCAGAATCATTCAAAATTGATAATGTCACCAGTTTTTCTCAACAATGGATATCTTCAATCTGAACACAAATTACAAATATGTTCATTATAATTGCTACACACATTTGGTAGAGTATATATTACCCAATAACGACAGGTAACATATTAACTGTATAGCGTTTAGCTATTACTCCGTTCCTGGAGTTCAGTTGAGGCGTTTGAAAAGGTGTCCAATTGCTAAATGCATTTTGTAGAGTGTAGACGGATTATTGCTTACCAAATGCTCGGTACATGAGTGACTGGACCCCCATGGCAGTCGTTCGCTGGTCGGGTGACACCACTCTGCAGAAAATAGAAGTGATGCAACTCTGAGTGATATAGATATTACACTTTAGTAGTCATCTCAGTTTTTTAGAGTATTCTACGAAATAATGTCAAGGTACTGAATATTCATTTTTCTTCAAATGACCCGCAGATGTTTACTCACGCACTTTTCGGCTAGTAATTATGAGATATGTACAAAAAGAACGCTTTATATGAGTCATAATGGTGATTACGTTAATGGAATAATGGAACGCGGCATACAAATGATCTAGTTGAAACAAATAGTTTTGGTTATTGAGCACTCGGGTATCCTAAAAAAAAATCCCGAAAAATTTGAATACACTCATTAAATGATGTATACTGTGATTTTTTGTTAGTGAGAACTTCCGAAGAGAACAACGTCCTCTTATAAATTCTACTACTTACGCATATAACATGGTGACACTAGGAACTATTATGAGAAGTGAGGTAAACAGCACGACGATAACACATAAAAGGAATGGCGCCGCTATGTTACACATCGGGTACTCGCAGCGTCCCTGCGTGGCGCTTCCACCGGCATTAGACATCTCAGAGGTTATGCAGGAACAGTTCGAGAAAATCTGTAGATATAATTGGAAAATTTGAATGAATTTGATAACTGCATGGGAAATATTGTAGTTTGAGGACATGTAAATGGTTTCGAACTACCGAGAAAGCCACGTCGTCTGGAGAAATGATATTACTTTGAAAGACGGTCTGTGTTTTTAGTGAGATGGGAAGGGCGAACCCACAGTTACCTCACAATGAAAGTCAAACCTCATACACAAGAGACCACGAAAAATATGGAACAACAACTTAAACAACACACAGTTGGCAGAGCGTTAGAAAAATGTTGAGAATAGTTGGCAAACTGGTGTGTTTGCAATATGTTGGCAATGGTTGACGAAATGTTTCATTGGCAGAAGGACATTGGGCTAACATTCGGTCAACAGTGACGAGTCAACCACATGTCCATGTTACATCCAACCGTTGAGTGTTGACATGTATACGTGGAGACAACGTTGGTACAACCCGTTCGACAACATTTTCATATAATTGCCAACGATCATTCGACCACTAGATAACGTTCATTACTAACGTTTTGCCACCAAAGTTGGAACAGCGTTTCGGTAATATCAGCCTATAACAACCTATTTACCACAGGTTCCCCCGCAATTTTCAGAGGGCACTACAATTTTCTTTCGGCACAGGGCCCAGTACCAAATCCATAGGAACGTGCAACGTTATCATGGGAAACTAGGTAACCGTAACTTCCCCATGGGGAATAGCTATAGAAATGGACGAAACCACACGGGAAATTCACTTCTCCTGGGCGAAATCCTCGTTTTTAGAGAGAAAAGAGAGGAAATGTTACCTTATTCACTGGATCTTTATCGTCTACGGTGACACATCCCGCATGACAGGCGGAGTAATATATAACGTTATCCTCTGCCCCACATACAGGGTCGTACTCGTTCCCGCACATACAGTCATAGTTACACGTGGCGTTCAGATCTACTTCATCTTGAGATAGATCAACCGACCTGCCCAGGAGAGAGAGGAATATAATACCACCGTAACCTTGGTGCAGTTTCTCTGAGTAAGTAATTACGCATGACTTGTAGTTTGTGTGGGGCTCACAGTTTCACACAAGTTGAATTACTCGTCTTCAATGTACACAGAATTGAAAGTCTGACAACCTTTCACAATTCTCTAATTGTCTTGCAATCTGAGAGCCCTGTTGGCCCACGCACATGCTAACCTGAGATAAAGATTTCGGTTGCGAAATACATGAAAAATACATGTATGATATATGAGGGCCCATGAGGGCCCACTACAGTAATTCGTGGGTAAAATTGTCTC
>JAUOBX010109385.1:0-12731 GCA_032360705.1 Eupentacta quinquesemita
CATCGTATGGAGGATGGCATAAATGCACAGATATGTTTCGCACCAAATGTGAAGCCCTGAGCAGTGCAGTGATTGCATACCAGAATATATTTCTAGATGTCAGAGCCCTATTCTCGTGTGTGAAGGCACTTTTGAAGCTGATGTTGGTATGCCCTGTAACCTTGTGTGAATGGGAGAGAAGCTTCTCTGCCCTGAGGCCCCTGAAAACATTGCTTAGGAGCACAATGACACAGGGAAAGATTGAACTCTTCTCTTGTGCAGTCTGCAACATCCACAAATCATTGTTGGATGATGTTGAGGTGGTTCGCTTAGCAAAGGACTTTGTTTTGTGAACGGAGACAGGAAAGAACATGTTTAAAAACTCACGTAATCTTGAATCTGTCACGGTCCGAAGTAGGTGCGACAGAACCGAGGGGGAGGAGGAGGATACAGGGCGTTTTTGGAGGAGCGAGGGGATAGATGAGAGTGCAATGAGCTCCTTCATCATTTGTGGCACATGTCTTTGCAGTCCTCAAATGTATGATCAAGTCAGTTGCAATACATTGAAAACTGAACAGGGTTGTGTGGGCTAATGAACACATGAAACATACAATATGGGCAGTTGAATTATAGGGGGAACAGAAACCGAATAGCTGAAAGATCAGATGCATATTTAGGTCCTCGCATCATTTTGACTAATCAAATATGAAGTAGCATTCTTTCCGGATGGAAATTTCCCTTCACTGTTCAGAAATTGCAGACATGAGATCCCTATTTTAATGCTGGGTAATACGGCTGGAAACACTCCGCAAGTGATGTTCCCGGCTATCTGGAGGGTCTTAGAAAGCAACAATTTCTACGGTCGCTCCGCGCCAACCAATGGTGGCGCTCTGCTTAGATAGTCTCCTGGCCAATCATCTCCCCCCGATAACACAAACAAATCTATGCCATTGAGGGGAGGTGGGTATCAGCTTGCCCAGAATTAGGTGTCGTTGGGGAAAGTTCAGAGAACTACTTCTGATTCTTACTTCTAGAATATTATTTCTGCAAATGAAGGGAAAGATCTTCTAGGCATGTGTGAGTAGTTTTGTGTTATGTGGTATTGGGTCTCGAGCAGTTAAAGAAGAAGACTTGACTATAGACTTCAAGAAAATGACCACAGAATCATCAGGTGGTGTAAAATTGAACAGTAGGAAGTCCCCTGAGGAGTTGGGGCATACTCTAGGTCAGGGGTAAAACAAAGGAACCAGCCGCCAGGGGCAATCCCCCCCCCCCCCCCTGCTTCAGGTTTTTTCAATGTGGGACCAGGGGTTACTTGGGATGAACCACTGGGATTTTTCACATCCTTGTGTATGGGTAAGTTAAAAACTGAGGCGTAATTTGCCAGGAAGATTGTCCCTGGTGTATGACATTCTGTAAGGACCGGTGATGATCGGTATATTTCAGGAGCTGAATCACCCCTGAGTACAACTCATTTCAAATCCTGCACTAGGTCCAGCTAAAATGTGTGATTGTGTCCAGAAACCTAGACTGAGATAACTGAGGAAGGTTGAGAGGTCCAGGAAGTTAACTGTGGCTGTTCTGACATTCTCAGAATATTTGTAACAGCTGCAAATACTAACACTTTCAAGGAATTTTCATTGAATCAACAGACTGGAGGAACAAGTTCCACGAGTACTACATTCATGGTGAATGGCTGAACTGTGCACAGTCCAAGGAGAATTACAATGACTGCATACTGTGGACAACCAAACATTGTCAGGCTGCGAAGGTATGTTGATAATATATTCATGTTCGCAGGGGCAGCAGAGCCGCAGTCACCAGAGGGCACGTGACCTCATCACCTTTCTGAAAAATGCTGATATAGTGTGATAATATCAGTGATGGAGTGGAATACAGCCAGTCGGAGATCAAATCCTTAGCATCTGAGACCAGACCAAGTCCACACCCTAAATTCTGAGTCAAGACCAAGTCCTTGTGTCTGAGTCCTGAGTCAAGTCCACAGCATAAATTCTGAGTCAAGACCAAGTCCTTGTGTCAGCAGAAATGTATGATTAGGTTTTGCTGAAGTGTGTGTGTGTCCTGCATGGCTCGAGCTACTAAAAAATACGAACAGGTTCTGCCACGGTGTTGAATGCATCATTGCTGTTATCTTTCTTGTGTCAGCATGTACAATACAAAGTTGTTATTTTTAGAGAAAGAATAACGGAGAATTTGTCTGCAAAAATCAGTGAAAGACTCGTACAAGGACCCGAGACCTTCAGGCTGAGTCCAAGTCTGAGTCATTGAATCCGGAGTTCGAGAGGGATTCCTCTAAAATGGCTCTCGAGACAGTCTGGAGTCCTCCATAACAGGTTATACAGTACAGCATGGTAGTGCCCCTTTAGGGACCAGTTGTGCCAGTCCACTTTTCAGAAGTTTCCAAGTTGCTTCTGCATACGTTGCAGATTTGGTAAAATCATGGGTGGCAGGAGCATAGATAGCCCTCTCTTTCAAAATAAGGGTGGGTGGGCTGGGTTGGTACGATGGTAGATTCTGCATAGGTTATACACTTTTTCCCAGTATGTTATTTCATCCGGGAGAGGGATGCAGGTGGAATTGAAAACCTCAACCAAGGGTGTCACTAAGAGGCATTATTGCTTGGCAAGAAAAAAGGTTTGGTGTATTAGGATGAAAGTGTATGTTTTAGAAGGTATTGAATTGATGCGAATATGTCTTTCTCTGTCATGTATTGTCATTGAGCATAAACTTTGAATAGGGGGAATTTTTCAGGGTTCTAGGCCATTGGAATTTTGGCCCTCAATTCTGTTGTGGTCCTTGAATTCTGAATGGATTTATGGCATAACTAACTGATGATCACTTTATTCTTCCCAGGAACGGTTACTCCAGAGTGAAAAACAGCAAGAGATGACCTCTGAAGATATGCAAGCAGTTTGGAAGCTACGAACAGAGCCGAACAGTAGTTGGAAAACACCCGGGAAGGTTGATGGGTTAGCATCACCTTCAGCTGTGAGATAAGGAAGCTGTGACATCAGTGGAGATGGAATACTTCCCTTGCGAAGTGGAAACAATTAAGGTATGGGTCACTGGCAGTTAGGAGGTTGATGCAGGTTGTGGTTAGCTGGGATAATCTATGTAACTGAGTGGTCTAGTGGTGGTGAGAGGCTCATGCACATGATGCACCATAGACGCCCACACCTCATTTTGGATGTCAGTTGTTCCTGTGTAGTTGCTGCCATGCTTGTATGGAGGTAGCGTAGTCTGATGGTAGTGTGTGACTCATGCACATGATGCACCATAGATGCCCACACCTTGTTTTGGATTTCAGCTATTCCTGTGTAGTTGTTGCCATGCTTGTATGGAGTTAGCATGGTCTGATGGTAGTGTGTGACCCATGCACATGATGCACCATAGATGCCCACACCTTGTTTTGGATTTCAGCTATTCCTGTGTAGTTGCTGCCATGCTTGTATGGAGGTAGCCAGGGGTAGCGGTGGCTCTCAAATCAATGGGGTCCAATCCTGTAATTTTGTTACGAAATCGGCCAAAATGATGACATAAGAGCAATTTATCATGCATTCTGGACCCCTTAGGTGGGTGAAAACTTTGTTTAAGGGGTCCAAACTGCCGGGAAAGGGGTCATGGACCCCCAGACCCCTTACAGCGCTACCCCTGCTGAGGCGGAAGGTTCCGGATGGCCAGTGGGTGAGTACTTGGTTACTTAACAGATGGTATACAACCAACTACCATCTACGCAGCCGGACCCGGTGCCAAGTTCTCCTGGGAAGATGAGGACTAGAATGGTTCACTGGAGGAACCTAACTACAGTACTTGGGGGAAGATATTGGCTCCAAGTATCACTAAAGGGCCTGAGGGAAAGTGTTATATCTACATGATGACTACCCTTCAGCAGGCCATCAGTGCAATCAAGAGTGCAATCGTTTATGAAGTTTTAACTTTTAACCAGTTTTGAAGTAACTCAATTCAGATTGGTGGGAATCTTGTATCGGAAACACCAATTTGGAGCCCTTGGCCGAGGGAATCTATTCATGTACAATATGCAGGTTAGTTGAGGTTACATGAACAACCAGGAAGCCAAGAGGTTTAGTGATTCCTTGACTGCATTGACTTCTGATGGCCTCAACAATCTAGGGTTTATGTACAATATGTAGGCTACATGAAGAAAGATTAGTGCTGTGCACTATGCAGTCACATGATATACTGTATGTACTGTAGATTAGCTGAGTTGGATGCGGTGCTCTGGATAGAAATATATATGAGCTTCATCCATCAAGATGGAGTATAACAAGGCGGGATTGGCAAAAATATTCATATATTCCATTTTTTTCAAAATGACCAATGGTTCAGTAGCTCAAACCTAATAAATATTCAATATGTAGTGGATTATATGACATGGTATTGCACTGTTGGGGTTTGGTCCTCCATTCACTATTGATTTGGTTGTGAACAATCTGTGTTTAAAGGGGTTCCAGGGAATACACATAGGTTGAGAGGAGTGACCATAAAGGATAACTATTAGTAAGAAATATAGCAGCCCGAACCTGTTTTGGGGGTGGTTTATTCAAGTATTAGACCCGTTACAATTTTCGAGGTGGATAAATGGATTTTGTTGGCATTAGATACTCACAAGCACTGCCTGAGGAACATTAGACCAAAATTGTGAGAAAATCCAATGATTCCTGCCGAAATAGTTGGATTTTGCGTTTTTTCGCCATCTCATTGATACTATATATTTATACGAATTACCATTCATCGACAATCTGTGAACACCTCTAGGTTCTCATTGTTCTTTGGGGGGGGGGAGTAGGGTTTTAAGATAAATTTTACACTCCTCACCCTTTCGGCGCTACCGTCGCGAAACGAGTACATATTAAAAATCTGTGAATGACTTTTAGGTAGCACCGCCTGAGGAAAATTATCACCAAATATCGAGAAAATCTATTGTTCTTTCTAGAGGGAGTAGGGTTTTGCAGTTTTTCACATAACGAATCATAATGCTTATTTAATGACCTTTGACCTTGACCAACAAGAGGTCAAAGATGTGCCATCATTTAATGAACATTGTCTCCAAGTTTGGTCAACATCCGTCAAAGAACAAACATTTGGCAGTTTACAGAATGGATGGATAGATAGGTGGAGAGATACACTGTAGATAGATAGATAGAGTGATGATCATATTACAATAGCTCAACCAGCTCAGCTGGTTTGAGCTAAAAACAATATGGTTTCTGACTTCCTCTACCCCTCATAAGAAAGCGTACAACACTATATTGCAGTCTGATCAGCCGAAGCATTCTGGACCTATCGTGTCCACAAGGATTTCAGGCTTCACCAAGGGTTGAAATAAGGTACCAGAGACCAGGGGTTAATCTTCAAGAGAAAATCCCCTGGTTCCTGTATTTTGGCATGGGACCAGGGGCTACTTTGGTAGACCCAGGGGCCCTAATTCTGTTCTTGACCTCTCTAAAATAAGGGAGCATACCCCAGATGCTATAGAACTAGTTCACATGCATTATTACACACACTACAGTGTTAGTTTCCATTGCCCACAGAAAATATATTACAGTAGTACGTGTTTTAGACTCTAATATTTTATGTGGTCAACTGGAGAACCCAGGGCTTTTTACCGAAGGCTCCAAAAATAGCCCCTGGGTCATATAAATTCATTGGGACCAGGGGTTATTGATGCATAGCCTCTGGGCTCCCAATCATTGCAAGCCTTGGGCTTCGCCCTCTAGTGACCTCAGATGACCTCTGACCTGACCCTGAAACAATAATTTTCATGTACTTATCATGGGGGACATACCTATCAAGTATGATCTTCATCCATTCAGGTGGAGTGTACAAATTGTCTACAACCAACATTTGACAAAGTATTGATTTTTCCCCCCAAATCCCTCAGAATTACCCCCGATCTGTAGCAAAAACGATAGAGTTCCTGTACCCCTCTTGAGCTTGATCAGGCTGAGCATTCTGGAATTATCATGTTTACAAGGATTGCAGATTTCGACCCTAGTGACTGGATGACCTCTGACCTGACCGCAAAACAATAGTGTTCATGTAGGGCTACTCATCATGGGCAACATACCAACAAAGTATGAGTTTCATCCAAGATTATGAGACTTCGATCTCTGTTGACCTCACATGACCTCTGACCTGACCCCAAAACGATAGCGAGCATGTACTCCCGATGGGGAACACACATACCAAATATGAGCTTGATCCGACCAGGTAGGGTCGAGTTATCGTGTTAATAAGCTAAAATTGAGCCCTGTGGCATGTTCCATGCAGTGAGATATGAATTGCAAACAAGCCAATCGTAGCCACGAGGGGGGCCTCCTACTCTCCTAGCTCTTTAGCACGCATTCGCTGTAAAATGTGATATGCGCCGTTGGTTGCCCACTCCGTAGCCATGAGGTGGTCTCCTACTTTAGCACACATTCGCCATGTGCAAGGCGATATGCTTTTCAACAGAACTGAGATGAACAACGAACAAATTAAATAATGAAACAAAAAGTTAGGTATCACGGCACTCGCGTTGGCTGGTTGTATTAACTTCCGGGTTGATCAAACTCCACATGTGCAACAGGCAATGTCCCAGCGGGGTGCGTTTGCAGAGTATCGCCCCTGGGGTGTGTCGAGCATGCAACATTGCATAATTAGGCAAAGAGAACTAGAAACCAAGTGAGGGAGAGCAGTATTAGTGAATAGCGATGTTTGCAAAAGATGGAGCAGCGACCTTCAGCTAAACTCTGTGAGTCTGTGGCATGCATGTGTATGTTTGTGTGTTGTGACACAGAGGATGTGGAGTTAACATCCTCTAGTCATTGTGTGTACTAAGGTTTTTGAACTTTGACCTCTGTTGACCCCAGATGACTTTGGACCGGACCCAAAAACGATAGGGATCATGTACTTTGTAGTGCCGAGCACATAGGTCAAACTGGCCAATGAGATGTTGAGGGATCACATCTCATAATTGCATTCCAGTTTAGGCACAGCAGATCAGATGGGCAGTCACCAAGTTGAGCCCTGTGTGCTGTGGATCATTGATTGACAACAATGAGAGGATTACATGCCCTGATGCTGTGAGGCTGGAGGACAACAATAGGATTACACACTCGGATGCTCCAGGTTGGATGCCCTTGCATGCCAACAACAGTAGGATTATATGCTCTGATGATCTAGAGTTGGACTTCAGGAAAGGCCTGTATATCCTCTGTGTATTCTGTCGTCCGTATTCAACCTGTAAACTTGTGTGTTCAACCCAAAGAAGTGCTAGCCTAGCCAACCACCGTACTATAAATGAATACATGATGAATGATATGGAGGATTAAAACTAAGTTTGTCAAAAGGTCCATCTCTTCCCATCTCTGTACGATGTTCAGTTTCATTATTATTTACCTCCGAAGTTTGTACATTATACTGATTGTGGAACGATATGTGACGTCTCTGCTGTATTACTTAGATCATCTCTCGTTTCATCATGTATTTAATTGTTCTGGTTTTTGGTACATAATCCAAATGTATACCAAGAAAGGATTCCCTCGTTTTCCTCACAAAATCACCCGATACCTACCATCTAAATAAACGAAAGTTTACCTCACTTGTATTAGTTTTTGGGAGTAAAACTATTAGTAAATTTCAGAAGAGACCAGAAACGATTTGCTGAGTTGAAGGTACAACGATGACAACAATCAATATCCCATCATGTGATGTTCTGTGTATTGCGCAATCAACTTTGAAAGCAATGTATGAACGTCAGGTTTCAACTGATATGATTCGTTCATTCTCAACAATGAATATACACCTCAGGCTCGGTCCTTGAATTACAAAAACTGAATATAGATCACCTAAAATTAAACACATGTGAATCAATTGTCTCCAAATACATGACACAACCAATGAATGAGTGATATTATATATACCCTGCCACTGTTTTCTTTAAGCTGTCGTTGGGCCATGCAATAGGTCATCAAATGGCGACTTGCATGTTGCACTCCGGTTTCAATTGTTTATGTATCGTACTGGTTACAATTGGCAGTGATAAAGATGTACGGTTGTAATGTCGTGTTGTTCCGAATGAATAACGCATCCTGATAATGCTATAATATATCATATCCCTTGCCACCCATAAATATCACACTAATGAAAATACAAGTGCATATTCTTCTCTCATCCATTTCATACCATGCCACATCCATACATATATATAATATATATAGTTGCATGTTCCCAGGGACGGGAATTTCAATTAGATTTAGATAATTGTGATGACAGATACGACTCGGTGCCCATATGTTTTAATTCATGGGGTATTGATCATGTTAAGAATTTGATACAACTGAGGTTTGGAGGGATGAAATCAATCGTGACATATTGTGATAAAAAAGAACAAATCAGGATGTTTCAATTGATGAATTCTGACGAACAGAAAAGGTCTCTAGTTTGTTTCACTTCAGATATCTCCAGGATCTAATTATTGGACCCTAATGTTTGACATTCCACCATACAGCAAGGTGATGTCTACCGCCTTAAAAACGTTGCTATATATCACTTTCATGTACGGAATAATTATTAAATTCGCCTGTGCCGGATAGATGATGCTGTTAGATGGCCTAAATGTTCCTAGTAGAATGAACTTGCAGAATTCGAATGCATTATTGCAGCACAATTGTGTTAGATTGGCAGTACAACAATAATATAGCCTGAGGATACCCAGAAACTATGATTGGTTCCAAAACTTTATCCTGAAATTTAGGTCTCATGTGGGCAACAGTTGATTATTTGACTGTTCATCATTGCTATTTACTGATATACGGACATAGAGAATAACTTGAGGTAAATAAAAAGATGAAATCTAAACACTTCGGGTTTGCTTTGTCTTGGAGTGACACCTTTTTAACTCGTCCGTAGCCGTATGATATTTGCTTGGTTTTTGCTTGGTAAGCATACCGTAATTGAAGAAGCAAAGCAAATGGATTTGCACATACAACAGGATTACCCCGAATATAGTTGGAAAACATAAAATGCCGCTGTCCCATATACTCAGATTTCATTGGCATTGACGAGAGCATGTCCAGTCTGAATCGCTAATATAATCGACAGATGTTTTCCAACCTCGTCCAGTTACACACTAGCAATTATCTGAAAAAGACGAGGCACCTCAAGAGATCTTCAGCTGCTTACATCTGTCATTCAAAACAATCGACCAATTAGTCATAATATACTGTACTGGGTATGAGCGGTACCTGACAGTTTATATTACAAACGAACAATCACGGCATAACCCCAGGGACGCTGTAAATCTGGAATATGCAATGAGCACCATGGCACATACGAAGGGGTACCGTACTACTTAGTATAACATTGAAGCGTATATACCTGGTTGGAACAATGGGTTTACAATGTCAATCACTCATCATCAATGGCCCCGTTACAGTCTTGACAGACTATGGAAGTACCCGAATTAGATACCGTTCATGGGCTAATTGTCTTCAGGATGACAGGTTGTCGCCCAAGCAGCAAGTCATCCCTCTCCCTCATCACCAACCGTGTCCGGGGAAAAGACAATGTCAGTAACGGCCGGCGGTGGGTCAAGGCGCAGTGGATTCCTCACGAGACCCACGGCCCGGAGCAAACAAGGTAGGCCTACTTTGCTCGAGGATGCAACGGGGAAACGTGTTCAGCACGTATGGGGATTGGACCCACAATCACATAATTATAGGTTTATCGCTCTACCGACCGAGCTACTTCGACTCAGAGGATTTACAGGGTGCCCATATATTTGATACACTGAAATGACTGAATCAGTGATAATGGTAAAATGGTAAATGATGTCAAGTATGTATACTGTATGCAGTTAGAACTGTGTACTCTGTGTTTCTTTCAAAAGTCTCCTAACTGTTCAATTCATGCCATGAACAATGTTTGTGTTTATTAAAAGAATGTCATGAATTGCTATTGCCTCACGGTGGCGAGACGGCAACTGTAAGTTGCAACGTTCGTGTATGCTTCGCGCTCAAACTGCTTGTCTAACCTTTGGTATGGAGGTATTCGGATCACATATCGCGATTATCCCATTCGACATTGATGATTCTCCTTTGAGATGAGCTTCTGGTGCGTTATACCAGAAGCTGCTTGACTAACGCGACGTTCACACAGATGTCAGAAAATCGGAGTCTTCGAGTAATCATATAATAATTAAAGTAGCTCTCTATTCACCACCCAGCAAATTTCTTGCGTTAATTCCTCAAAGAACTTGCGTCGATTGTCTTCAGCTCTTATTTTGGTTTCTTGGTTGTCGTAGGCTCTTAATTCAACCACATCGGCAATTTTTGCATACCAGGCATTTTTCGTTACAACATGTGTTAGTAAAGAGATAACCAAAGTAATGATGATAAGTTAGGATTTTACCATCGCAATGAAATGACATTTGAGCTATTAACTGAACGTCATCGAAAATTGTATTGTTCACTACGATGGGTTGTCTTCGATCTTCCAGGTATGACTCGAAACATGTTAACGCTGAACCGCCAGTACCACACCTGTTTGGCTGTCGATCAAGAAGTATTGTATGATCCATAGTGCCAGCCGCTGCATGCCGAGTAATCGAGTCAAATCCTTGCAGCCGCTGCATGATCCTCTATCCAACGCAAGTAACAAATCATTCGGCACTCTCAATGAAGCAGTTCCAGTGAAAAAGCACTGACGATGAGCAGATTGAGAAGAAGGAAGTAAGTTACGATCGTACTGTAGACTTGTCACCTGTATCGAACGTGCCGATCATATTACACCTACTACTCGAAACTTTATTTCTCCCTGCTGCCCAGGGAAAGAACGCACACTTTTCGAGATACTCCGGCTCACCTTCAAAGCAGTGAATGGTCCCGCTCCTGCCTATCTAACAGAATAAATAGTCTCCTATTCAACAAACACGAATTTTCGTTTCTCAAATCGGCAACTGTTGAAGCCTGGACCTCGTTCAAAAACAGCATTCTTTGGTAAAATTTTCGGTGGCAGCAGTGTTTGGAGTGGCTTGCCCTCCGAGATCCAAGCTGTTTCAATAGCATCCGACGTTTCTGTACTTTTCCCATTTGTTCCGGCGCATCAAAACCTTAGTATTTTGCGCCCTATAAATGTATATATTATTATTATCATTGAAGTACACACCTTCCAGCCTATAAATTACAACCTATGAATATGAAAAGCGATTTTATCTTGTTCACACGATGACTCGACCCACATGGATGATTGACGTTCGTACTTGGCACGTGTGATCCCTATGATGAGTACATGGTCCTTACTGTTTCCTGATCAGATCAGCGGTCATCTGAGACAACGTTGACAGCATGAGTCCGGAATGCTTGGTCCTAACAGGCAATTACAAGTCCATCACACTATTATGTCGTGGATTCATGCATTGTGGAGACTATCATTACTATATGCAGTCATAGAATCACTATGCCTATTGGCTCTCTGGTTAACTGTTACGGTTATATCCATGGCTGTCTAAAACTGGTATGCTTGACTAAAGAAGGATAATGACATTAAACATTATCTTGGTGCAGATTACCAATACTGAACTATGTAATGGCACGCATACTAATATAGATACGACTGAGAATATATATAACTATCCGGTGTTAATTCCAGAATGTTCAATATTACGTCATAACAGTACCGACATGCAACGTGACAGTAGCAGTTTTCTCACCAGTAGGGATATATTGCTATCAGCCCGTACTAATACATTACACATGAGCACGCTATTCCGCTTCATCAATGAACCGTAGCGTTGGAATTCCAGGAAAACCTTTCAGTAGCTCCCAGGCGTCCTAAATAGAGTGAGTGAGTCATAACATAACATACGTCTTGTACCAGTAACTTCCCGCGAAATGCAACGGCGTGACATATTACCCTTCATCACTGGTCGTCCCTATAGCAGTGCCTAGGGTCTGAACAACTCGTTATGGTGACAGACAGTTCCCTGGAACCAGTTACCATGCAATATACGTAATGCCAAATCACTCATCACTTTTCGGAATGTCTTAAAACGTATCTATTTTATACTAGTAGTGTTTTATCATAACATATTTCTATATTTCATCGAAGTTTTCGCTATTTGTATATATATATATATATATATATTCGTACTATTACTCAGTACCTTTTTTACTCGTATTTTCATATAGGTTCATTCCCCTCCGCCGTTTCCATTCGTTTATTGTTTAATTATTTTTATCACTTATGTTGTCTTTTAGGTCTGTGAAACGCCTCAGAACGAAATTTATTTCGATAGAGGCGCTATACAAATTCATACACTAATAATAATAATAATAAAATTCTGCATTACTAAACAAGCCAGCGTCATGCACAAGTATCCAGAATGTGCCGAAGTCAAATGTGATGACAGCATTGATTATTGAAAGTTTCATGCTACTATCAATTACCGCTGATCAGTTTTATTCATGATACTGCTCAGTGTCACCTGATAAACCTAAGTGTACGAGCATAAATACACTGATACCACTTACACTTACACTTCATGCTGAAATTACAGACTAAATTAGCAACTATGCTCACAGTTTTTTTATCCGTGTATATTTCAGTCCCAATCATAGTTGCTGTTCGAGAATACGATAGGATTATAATATTGAATCGGGCGTTCGTTAGTCTCCAGTCGATAATCAGGCGCGTATCCAGGGGGGGCGTTGGGGGCGCGCGCCCCCCGG
>JAUOBX010109496.1:0-12731 GCA_032360705.1 Eupentacta quinquesemita
AAATTTGGTGGATATAGTCTACATTCAGTCCCGAGAAATTTACCTGCAGAGCCGAGGTCATCAGAGGTCATTGATTTTGTCTAATTTGTTCCTATTGTGAGGAGAGTTTCCCCTGCTCCTTTAGTCTGTCATTTGACCCATTATTATTATCCTGATATTTTTTTACATTGATTAACTGGCCCATACGTGATGTTATTTCATCTTTTACAGCCAATGAGAGAGATGTCAGTGATGCAATCAAGAATGGCCGTCTCCTGTTCAATGATGGTGATGTGAGTAAACATTCGAAAGCAGTCTGTTTGGGCGTAGCCGGACAATACCCCCAGCCCCCTCTCAAGGATATTATCCATCATGTAATTATGATCCGAATGTATTGTGTCAGGGCATGTTTCTGCTATGTTTTACCATCCCAGGCAAGTCTCTGACCAGACGAATAGCTGCCTTTGACACTACCCGCCTGCCGACTGGTAGTAACTTTACAGGGGGGAAAGTGTACCAAGGGTGAATTTCCAGTCCGTTCGTGGGTTTGTCTTGAACTGCTATTCAATGATGGCGACAAGAGTGTGTGTACTTCAGGGAATTGGTTCAGTTCAGTTAACACTATGTGTATGTTACATCTGAAGATCCTTCATCCGAGGATCATCAGTTATGTGAGTGAAAACCTTTAAGCAGTGTGTGTGGATGACATTCAGGCTCAGTTAAGTTTGCACTGAACATGAGTATGTTTCATCCAAAGATTCCTCATCTCACCAAGCATTACTTGAGTTATGCCTATTTATGGAGGCCCTAGTTTCTAGGGGTGGATAGACACAAGAGATTCGTTCCATTAAATCCTCCTAATTAACCCTATAGCGCCCAGACGGGATTGGCCAGGTGAGGCTTACACACTACAATGGCCAGTATCTCGTTCCCGGGTGTTCCTATTGCTGAACATTCAATAGTAGATGTCATGCCCCAGTGCCCCTACTACTCAGGGCAATCCAAAACTACTTTAGTCTCGATCAGTGTGTCACACCGAGAAGAGTTCTGTATCATATATGATACATCGGGGAGTATAGGGATAATTATCAAGACTGAAATGTTAGAAAATTTCCAACCGTTGTAGGTCAGGAGTTAGTGAAGCTAATTAGCCATGGGGGAAAATTCCTATCGGGTCTCCCCATGGCAAAATGATTTTTAGGAAAACCCTATAGCGCCCAGGTGGGATAACCCAGATAAGGCTTACGCACTACAATGGCCAGTCTCTCGCTCCAGGGTGCTCCAATAGCAGATGTCATGCTCTGGTGCCCCAGTAACCACTCAGCCAATTCTCAGGCAACTACTTTAGTTTCGAGCATTGTGTCACACCGAGAAGAGTTCTGTAGCATATATGATACATCGGGAAGTATAGAGATAATTATCAAGACTGATATGATGGGAAATTTCCAACAGTGGTAGGTGATGGTTAGCATGTCCGAGTTGAGATTCCCTGCTCCCAAGACTTATGTTCACCATCATCACTAGCATCATGTCCTACCTATTTATGTGAGTTGATGGAGCAATGTGGAAGTGGGTTGCTGGATGAGGCAGTGGAATTATGTTTGGTTCATTGTTTTGGTTGCAGTGGAATGAAAGAGCAACTGGCAGCCTACTTTTTCCCAGTTGATTTTCCTCATGCCCTTCAAATAATTTTCCTACTCTATCCACCAGAATGAATGGAAGCCTCATTATTTTATCCTGACTGAGCGTAACCTAGTCTACTCTCCCATCTCGGACAATGATAACAATGAGGATGATGACGACACAAGCCAGATGGGGAACGTAAGATTGTACTACTTTTTGCTAATACATATATTTTGCCTGGATATCCTCATTGCTATAAAATTGTTCCTTTTAGTCATAGGAGATGTGCACTCTTGATGATTACTTACTTTTCAACACTTTTCAAGGCCAACAATGTGGGTGCTGTCACTGCAACATAAGATGGTAAAACATTTTGCTGATGCAAATATTTCACCTGAATTTACCGGGATAGCCATATCGCAATAATATTGCTTCTTTTGGTTATGGGAGGTCCGTGCCCTTGTTGAATTATTATTATTATTATTACAGAGCATTTATATAGCGCCTTTCCAAGAGATCAAAGCGCTGTACAATAAGTGAAAATAGTACAGAAAATATATTTATAGTAAAATTACAATAGGAAAATATATGAAAGACATGTGAAAGACGCAGTGAAAACATAAAATGGGTTACTCAGATGAAAAAAGATGAGTCTTCAATAGTTTCTTGAAACATTGCACATTGGGTGATTCACAGATCCGAAGAGGCAAGGCATTCCATAATTTAGGACCAATCACTGAGAAGGACTTGTCACCAGCAGCCAGCCTAGTGATGGGGATGGCAAGGCGTGTTCGGTCACTATTAGATCTAAGACCAGGACGACCGGAGTTGTATGTGCTTAATTGGTCTTGTAGGTAACTCGGTGAAAGATTGTAAAAACAATTAAAAACATGCACTAAAATCTTAAAAGTGATCCTCTGCTGAACTGGCAACCAGTGCAACTCACGGATGAGTGGAACGCCGATGTTGTGGCTGACATGGGTTGCTCTGAACAACAGTTACACGCTTGCGCATCAATCGTCCAGCTCTTCGACCTCTACGGTGATTCCCCAGATCCAGATCTTTGATTGTTCTGTACAGTTTATCCGTAATCGGATAAGTCCCTCTTAGAGAGAGGAGCTGATCCCTAGAATACGTCAACAATGGGGATGCCTTCGTCTGCGGTGTGACGCAATCTTGGTGGTCTCGCTGACATGGCAGTGTAGGCCTAATGATAGGATAGCGCAATGAACAGTCACTGGCAACTGTGTTCACCCCAGTAGAAGAAATGTTGAAATTCTCACCTTAAGCAGTTGCCTCATTGTTCAAATCGGCTTCCTCTGCACGGACGAAACTTTGTAAAACACGGTGAAACAGTACGAACGAGAAAACGTATCACAAACCGGCAAAAAGCTGGTAAAAATTGTGAGGCATTGTAGGCCGCAGCTAGAAAAGCGCCTTGGGTTGCCGATTTAGAATCATACCTGTCGATCAATTATTCAAGATTATGTAGGTGCTGAGACTGCTTTCCCAACTAATTTCACCAATTCTACAGAACTTTTGTCCAACACGTTCTTCCTCTCCCTTTGGTGGCTTCCCAGTCAACGTTTCAGCTCACCTGAGTCATCTCAGCAATTATCATGCATATATGCATATGGGGTGAATTCAAAGGTCTGGTCAAAAAGGTAATTTTGTTCAGAATATGATCGAGACACCTATTCTCAGATTGGATAAAATAATCATTATGGTTCACAATCTTATCATTGACTGCTACTGTGCTATTGTAAATAATAGTAAATATATGGGGGTTGTAAGGCTGCATTCACCGGCTGCTTCCAATCATCCTGCCTTTTCCGAGCAAGCAATCTAGCATGTGCCTTACCACCCGCACCTTCCCGAGGTAACTGAGTAGCTGCGCCAACCCAGAGTATGTGCCCCCCCCCCCCAACCCACTCGCCGGGGTAACTCCAACCTACTGGTTTTCGTGCTGACAGAACACGATGAACGGAATCAATTGCCAGGAGACATGCCGTATGTCCAGAGCGGCGATGTACGATCTTGAATCAAGCAACTGACCCTCAACTGACGCTGACATCCAAGGATGCAGCGAAATGAGGTAGTCAGGAAAGAATGCTATCTCTGCCTCATCTCAACAATAATTATCCACACCTCACAAAATCTCACTTTGTTTTTGTCCAAACACAATCTTTAGAATCCAACGCCAAACGACGAGCTCCACTTTTCTGAGCCGTGGTTCCACGGTAAGATTGAGAAGGCCGGGGACAAGCAGCCAAGGCAGGTGGCTGAGGAGTTGCTGACTAAATACCAAAAGGGAGACGGGACATTCCTGGTACGGGACAGCGACACCTTCAAGGGAGACTACACACTCTCTTTCTGGTGAGTCACTCATAAAAACCACTCTAGGGTTGCAGAGTGTCATCGACTACACATTCTCATTTTGGTGAGTCACTCAAAAAACCTCTCTAGGTTTGTAGAGTGCTATTAACTATACACACTCCTTCTGGTGAGTCACTCATAAAACCTCTCCAGAGTTGCATAATGCTATTGACCACACACTCTCATTTTGGTGAGTCACTCATAAAACCTCTCTATGGTTGCAGAGTGCTATTGACTTCACACTCTGATTTTGGAGAGTCACTCATGAAACCTCTCTAGGGTTGCAAAATGCCATTGACCACACACTCATTTTGGTGAGTCACTCATAAAACATCTCTAGGGTTGCAAAGTGTGATTGACTACACACTCTGATTTTGGAGAGTCACTCATGAAACCTATCGAGGGTAGCTTTATTTGTTGGACAGAATTCTTTCACGGGACAATCATCTTCCTAATGTTGGATTAGGTGTTGTTCACATACGATACATTTCACCCATGTGCTCATTGAAGACCTGTGGGTGGGGAAACTACGTACAACTTTTTCCTAATTGAAAGCAACCTTCTCTCCAAGATTGTTGGAGAGTAGGTTGCTGTCGATTAGGAGAATGGAGAGATTTATCCTGAGGCTAATCATATTTCTATTTTGCTTTCGGACAGGGTCTTATTCCCATCCAACATGCCATTCCCATGTCTTTTGAGGGGAATGAATACAAGCTAAAAAGCAGCAACTCTCCAAGATTGTTAGAGAAATCTATGTTCTTTATGTGTCCTTGAGTGTGGTGCTCTTGCATTACGCCTTCGGAACTGTGGACAGACCATGCATCCATTATAGAGGTGGTGTTCCAACAACTACAAAAGTTCCATTCCTGCACAATTTTCCCTGTGGAATAGAGTTGCTATGGTGCATTATGGAGTAACATGCGATGTCAACTAAATCCTATGGCATTCAGAGAGTTCAATAGACCATGGAGCTATAACTTGAAAAGGGGAGAATCCCCTTGTTTCTTTTCTAGGAAAGGAATGTTGTGGTTGCTTCACAACACAGCTATTGTTTCATTATCATTTTGTCCACTATAACTATGTATCACATTGATGTCCCGGGAAGGGAATGCACCATCCAGGATATAGTTGCAATGTATGATTGGTCAGATAGGCTTCCAATCCAGGGGGCCGCTAATTTTTACTGGAATTTGTATGTGGATGCATGATGGCTATATAGGTCATATCGGCTGATTCCCTCTCCCACTTTCGATAGCATTTCTCAGAATGTCATTACTCTTCTGCTTTCTGGTTGTTAGTTTCAATTGCACAAACTTTGTATTAACATGTAATGTATTATCAGTGTTGGCACACTTCCCATTTGGCAACAAAATTCTTGACATGCGTTCATATTTCACTGCAGCTGTTTCATTTTATTTCACCTAACATTACTTCGTGGAAAGATGATTGCAGCGCAAGTGCGCAACTGGCCAGACCATTTGACCATGCCAATCGGTTATATTTCTGTGATTGCACTGGAATGAACTGAAGCCCTAGCAGAGGCACAGAGTTCAATCATTCATGGACTATGACTTGAAGGGATTATTCTTTTGCTCTGAACCAACTATTCTGGAAGTTCCCTGCCCCCCTGTAAATGACAGATTTATGGTTAGTAGCTTGGGTTCATTTGTCCTGTAGCAACAGTATATAGGATAAGCTGTCCTATAGTTATATAACTCCCTAATTTATCATTGTGCTTGGAATCCATGACACAGTTTCTAGAATGATTGCCCACTTGGCATGTGTTCTGTTGTGTTTTTATTCGATAGGAGAATCATAGACATTGTAAGCAGGTCAGTGCTAGTCTGTGTTGATTAGCCTTCAGAAGAGAGAGTGACATTGGCTGACCACGACCCTCATCAGAATGGTTGTGTTTTACATGGGAGGATGAAAAGGCAAAGTCCCTGGGGACTATATTGTTACCATACACAGTGTTACATGATATGCTCTCTCCCTCAGTTTGGGCACAAACTTCATGACTCTAACAGGAAGGGGTAACCTCCCTACCTTGGACCTTTCTTCAATGGTGACGGATACATGGTATGTCTTAGATCCGACACATCAATTCTGGCTGGTAATGGGGCTTAAAACCTGGCTTCTAGTCAGCAGCAACACTCTATGCTTGCCTAAGAATCAGTACTCTTGGACAACCAAGCGCACACATCTTGCAAGGCATGAGTGCATACAGTGTGTTGACCCACAAGTTCAAGCCACGGTGCTAATTAGGTGCCGGCTGATTGGCTGGTGCTGATTAGGTGCTGGCTGATTGGCTGGTGCTAATCAGGTGCCTGCTGATTGGCTGGTGCTAATTAGGTGCCTGCTGATTGGCTTGTGCTAATCAGGTACCTGCTGATTGGCTTGTGCTAATTAGGTGCCTGCTGATTGGCTGGCACAGTGCTAATCAGGTGCCAGCTGATTGGCTGGTGCTAATCAGGTGCCTGCTGATTGGCTGCCATAGTGCCAATTAAGGTGCCTGCTGATCGGTCAGTGCTAATTAGGTGCCTGCTGATTGGCCAATGCTAATTAGGTGCCTGCTGATTGGCCAATGCTAATTAGGTGCCTGCTGATTGGCTGGTGCTGAAGTGACATCACCAGTGATTCCAGAGAGACATGCTCACAAGATGGGGTAGCTGGATTGTATATTAGTGTCTCTGTAGTCAGCTAGGATGCTCATTATGCCATCACCTCCCTCCAGCCCATGGACAACCTGTCCCCTTGGACCCCCACCCTTCATAGTGTCTCTGCTCGCTACCAATGTTTGTAGATGGAACAAGACAAAAGTTTATTGCCTGAACAATTATTTGTCCTGCTCTTCATATATCACCTCCTTCACTCTCAGCTTTCAAAATTAGCAGCAGTCTCCATTGGTATATTCCGGTAGAAGATATATGAGAATAAAGATGCCCCCACTAATTTCTCAGCACCTCATCTAAAGCAAACAAACAAACTCTATGCGTATTCCTTGGCCAGCTACACTTGTGCCCACATGTGTGACAAGTTTCAGATCATTTTGTTGGACCAGTGGATTTGCCATGACCGAAAATTATGTATGCCACAAATATCAATTGTTATATCGATCACAATCAATTCATTCTGAATTTGTCAGCTCCAGAAATAACCATTATAAATTCTCCTCAAGGGCCCAGGGTCGGGGCAACCATTGTCGGATCAAGTCCAAGTTAGAGCGAGGGCAGCCAAAGTACTTCCTTGTGGAGCACCACTCGTACGACAGCCTCTATTCACTGATCAACCATTACCGGCAGGCTCCCCTCCGTAGCCGTGAGCTAGAAGTCCGTCTAACAGAGCCCGTCCCCCAGCCACAGGTTCATGAGAACCAGGAGTAAGTCCGTCCCTGCGATGCCGTGCCGTGCCGACCGTTTCTCTCTCTCTCTTACCTCTTGTGCCTCTGCATGTGCTTTCAGCTTGTGGCACATATTCCAGTAGAAAGTGCTTGTGGAACGTATTCGAGCAAGAAAGTGCACTGAACTTATGATTCACTCTTTGTTCATCACCGTGCACTGTTCATTTGTGTCTCATCTGTGTTTCTCTATACATAAAGCACCATGGCAGCCATTCAGGTTCCATACAACAATATCCTGACAAAAGTGTTGTATTCGGTTCTGTTCAGTTTAATGAAGGTTGCGTTGCCATTTTGGTTCAATATTTCACATAATGCACCTGGATTGGAAAACTTGCTCATGTAAACAAAATAATGTTCCTCTCCAGATTCAATCTTCTCATACAGGCAGATCTCAATATCATGATGCATGTTTGGGAGTAGTATGGTTCTCTTCCCAGAACTCCTAGGAAAATATTGGACGAAGAAGTTATATTGTCCTATTTTATAAAAGAATCTCCTACCTATTCTACGTTTAACATGAGTTCTAGGATGAGGAAGATACTGCATTCTCTGTGTATTGTGTTCACACAAGAATTGCATGGTATGTTCATAGGATATATATATACCATGGATCCTAATTTTGATTACAATGATGACAGCTCACACATATCAATCGTAAGATCGGACATAACTTCCTGTGAAATCAGCCCTACTGTCCATATCAGCCTGTTGTTAACAACAACTAAAGCAACAGCATTGAGGTAAAACCAGCAGTGCTCGTAGTTGTCCCATGTGTGTGTGATTAACTCATCAGGTAGTCAGCACAATACTGTCAGACCACGTAATATTCCTATCCTTCCCATGGTGCCTTGTGTATAGATGTCCATATATGTATGTCTTATATGTATTTGCATCAGAATTTGTGACTTTGTTGTAATCTTGTGTGTATGTGTATGTTTCTGTGCATTCTTCTGTGGATGTACTCTTTACATATCTACTATTCAATCATTTGAACAGTTGAAACCATTTCATGCAAAGAAATCCAAAATGAATTACATTTCAAATTCAGCAAAGCAAAAATAGCTGTGGATTACACAAGATCAACTGTTGTTTACAACTTCAGCTGTGTCATGAAAATATTACTGTTAAGTACAACTTGTGTGATGAATTACACATTTATCTGTGAAAAAACATTTTAGCTATCTATGGATTCTCAATAATTTGTGGATCTGAAATTTATCTGTCAATTACAGAACCATTGTAAATTACAAATTCAAAAGCCAATTGTAAATTAGCTGTGAATGAAAAAATTCAACTATGAATTACAAAAACAGTTGTCAATTTCCGAAGTGAAATGCTAGAATTATCTTTCACTTCGATACTATTTTATCACAAAGATGAAATTCTTCAAATTGCTTAGAATTACAATCAGACAGTTCTATCATGTGATCTTTCTTACATGATTCATATTGGATGTTGTTGTTGTACTGTCACCATATTAATGTCTGTATGGGCTAAAAAATTGCCTTGTTGCTGATGTTGTTGAAATGTTTGAGTCCATCATTCCTAGAGGTAAGGTTAATGCACCATGTGATTTGTTCTTGCACGTTTGTCTCTTGCTACTAACAATCCCCATTTATCACAGTTTTCTCTCCATGCAGGATTCCTCGCCAACAATTTTATTATCTGTCTCTGTTCTCTCTCTCCTCCATTCTACACAGTATCCTCATTCTTACTCCCCTGAACAAAAAACAACAATCTTGAATCATTCAAACCAAATTCCCTGCAGGATAAACGAGCAGATCCCCCAGTCAGTCCGTCACATCCAGCACGTGCACATAAAGAAGCGTAACGACAAGGGGCAGACAGTATTCTCCGTCTCAAACAACTCGCGGTTTGAGAATCTCTACTCCTTAATCATGTACTACCGGGACAACCCTCTGATCGGCGCCAACGTGAGGGCTTACCTCAACGAGACTGTCCCACAGCAACATACCCATGAGAAGAAACCGTGAGTCAACGGGGGATGATATGGGTATACTTACTCAAGTAGTTTCTGACCTTGATTGTGGCAGTAAGAAAGGGTAGGGGGTTGACTTCACATATACCAAACAATAGTCATGCTTTACCGGGACCACTCGCTGAATGGTGCCAACATAACAGCTTACCTCTTGGTGTTAGAGTTCCCCGTGGATGAGAACATGATCCTACGTTGTGGGGAGGTACTCTGAGGTCATACTTACTCGAGTAGTTTCTGACCTTGATTGTGGCAGTAAGGAAGGGGAGAGGTCGACTTTACACATTCCAAACAATAATCATGCATTACTGGGACCACCCACTGATCGTTGCCAATGAGACAGTCCCACAGAAACATAACCATAACGAGGAACCTAAGTCACCAGGTATTGATGATGCGGGTATACTTGCTCAAGCTGTTTCCAACTCTGATCGTGGCAGGAGGTTGGAGAAGGGTGGGTCATCTTCATTCATCGAACAATAATCATGCACTATCGGGACCACTCGCTGAATGGTGCCAACATGACAGCTTACCTCTTGGTGTTAGGGTTCCCCATGGATGATGAGTACATGACCCTACATTGTGGGGAGGTACTCTGAGGTCATCCAAGGTCAATGCAATTAAGGAATCACTAAGCTTTTGGCCTCCTGGAGTCCTGGTTAACTACCCTAGAACAATAAGTATGTGGGAATAATCTTGTCTGTTTGTGGTATCTTAGTTGAGTTAGCATGTGCATTGGTTACTGTGTACTGGCTTATTGGATAACCTCACTTTCAGTGGCAATCTGAAAATATAGCTTTTTTTCATTGCATGTTGTCATTCCAATTTCTAGGAGAAAATGCTATCGTTGCCGATTAGGTCTATCATTCCGAACAGATAATTAGATAAGAAGAGCTTCAAACCAACTTTGACACAGAATTATATTTTTGTGATGAACATATTGTCATGTATATAACATTTAATTATATCCTCTGTAGTTTTCTACTTGTAGGCAATACAATGTTTACACACATTACACAGCATTAAAACCTGTTATATTGTGAACTGCTCTCCAAATTCAATCGAACTTGTGTTATTCATTGAGAATAATATAAACCATTGGACATAAAACATTCACTATCTGTGTATCATTCATTGCATGTGTATTTAGGGTGTGAATTCCCTCTTTTGCGAAAAATGTGAATCACAAACTATTAGGTTGATCCACACACTCAGTTGCCACAAACAACCTGGAGTCACCCACATTGGGTACTGTGTTGCATGGCATCATTCAAGCTGGTAATAAATGTTACAAAAGTGATTGTGAATCAAGTGAAGAATCAATCCACTAAGTGCATGATCCAGTACAGTGGTGTATAGATGAGAGTTTTAGTCAACAGGCCAGTTCACTTTACATTGTTGCTATGGAAACAGCGGACCAATTGATCCATTTGTTTCGCCAGAATAATGTGTATTGGGAAAGGAAGAGACATAGCTATCACTTTGTTGTGCACGTGTGTGAGTGTGTGTGTGTTTGTGTGTGTATATGTTCATGTGCCACTCTTTCTTGCTGGCATGATATCACCTTAAGGTAATTCCTGTTAAACATTCACATGAGGCATCAAGGTTGATATTAGATTTGAGTATGTAAGTCAATAATGAAGTGCCTGTTTTGTAGAGAATTGTCCAAGCTCTAACCTTAAAACCCACCTCTTCTATGAGGCCTACCAGCAGTGATCACTTTTACTTATGTGTTTTTGCACCTTAGAACATTTTATGATTTTGGCGCAGTATAAATGTCTATGATTGATTGATTGATTAAGCTTGATAGCAAGATTTTAACAAAACTCATCATTGTAGTGTTGTAGTTGGTCATGATGTCAACATTTTATTAAAATGTGGGACATGTATATAGTCTACTATCAGTTCTAAGAAATCTAATTGGAGGGTGGTGATCAATTATCATTAGAGATTCCTCATTTGCACATTTGTTGTGATCAGATGGAGACAGTGTATGAGTGCATCCATAGAATTGGGGAATTTACCATTGGAGTCAGGGTCACTAGGGGTCATTTAGTTGGTCTAATTCACATGATTAATGATCATTCTGAAGATTTGGAGGCCATTGTCACTATCAGTCCCAATAATTAGATTTAGTAGAGTAGATAAATAGGGTGGATAAATAGAGTAGATAAATAGAGTACATAATATTGGGTGAATAGAGTAGATTTAGGTTCACTGGAGGTAACTTAACATTTGATTTGAATAAATCCAATTTATACAAACTGTAAGAGTGAATACTTGTTGATGTCTACAAATGTTGGTGGATATCACATAGCGTATAAAACTAAACCAATAAATTTTAAAACGAGACTGATCTCAGAACAGGCAAGACTAGGGGTTACCACATGTTGTAGAACGAGGGATTGAACAAACTCAAGAAATATTAGATGATGACACATACACACATACTTTTGAAACACATGGGCTATAAAACATTCCCACAGATGATAAGACGATAAGACAGGTAAAATGGCTTCAGCTTCACCAACTGTGTTGATCCGATCCGCATCAATGACCAAGAGTGGCTGATAATAATGGCATGAAAGGAAATAACTGTTAATTGTAACATTTTCTCCAAATTTCTTCTTCCTGCCTTCCGAATGTCAGTCTCGAACAGCGTAAGCTGCAGATGTTTTGATTTGTTTCAATCAATAGCGCCTTTGTTTCTTCCACTCATTAAGGATGTTTTTTCGGCATTCGACTTTCATGAGCAAAAAAGGTGGCGGATCATTTATTATTGCACACTAAAATCAGTTTTTCGCTGATATTTTGAAAGTCTCCACATCAACATCTAACAACCCAGACCTTGGGTTTGGGAGGGGTGGGGGAGTGCTGGGGGTGGGGGAGTGCTGGGGTGCTGGGGGCTGGGTAAGTGCTTGGGGGTGGCAAGGAACTTCCAGAGAAGGCAAGTCAATCCACAACTGTATATGAGTGCAGCATGGTGGCAGGACAGCTCAGTGCCTGAGCTGGGAGGGGGCAGAGGATCCCTGGGTAATGATATTGATGTAATGTGGTTCAAACTAGTTGTAGCATTTGATATTAGCTTTTGCCCCTGCCCATTTGTCTTGTAGAAAAGTGGCTGCACATTGGGAGAATTCACTTATGTCTAACACAGGGGTTCCCAACCTACGCGTACCACCAGTGGTACATTTGGACTTTCACGGTGGTACGCGGAGTGGTACACAGTGTGTCCACTTTTCTTTCGCATCCTATTTCATTTTTCTGATAAAATGTTTCTGATCATACAAAATTTCAGAACAAGAAATGCCAATTCAGAGATAGTTTCAAAGCAGAAAAAATGTTTCTAGATGCAAT